>MU946801.1:0-17863 GCA_036418165.1 Cooperia oncophora
ATCTCCCCCTTGCGAGCCGTATAAATCCCTTATATCGCTGTTTTCTCTATTTTTTCCATTTCTCTTCATAAAGCTCGAAAATCAAATTCGAAATTCAAGCCATACAAGTAAAGCTAAGGAAAGCTAACCTCCGGTAGAAGTCAACCGTTAGTCTTGGGATTTCTACGCAAAATTTTTGAATCAATATTTTACATTATTATTGACATTATATTACAACTTTTGATTTACTAACAATCATCTCGTTATCTTAAAAAGAGAATGCCTACTTTTGAGCAAGAAACCCTTCGCCCGGAGAGCTTGAGGTGCGGGTTCAAATTCCGAATGGGCTTTTGCCAACATGTCAGCATTCTTGTTGTCAAACAGAGCACTTCTTTTTGAAAAAAAAACAATTTGAAAAGAGCTAGGGTTCAAAAGCAGGGGAAAGCAAAAATTATCGCAATACCAGGTACTGTCACTGATTATAACTGTGAATGAACCTCCGTCGTGGATCCGATTCTCTCAGAAAATTTGTAGGCAGAACGTTTTTATAAAATAGTTCCATACTCACTTACCGTACTAAAGACCTTTAGAAGCTAAACTCTAAAGAAGCTTGACACGTTCCACTTTTTCACTTGCCCTTGTCATTTACTTGGAATTATTACTAGAAATCTCGTCTGGTCCAGTGAGCATTAGGATAGTACAAGTAAAAAACGATCACTTTTAGGCAACCTTTATGGTGTGCGCCACGCATTTAAATTTCATTCCAAACCATAATGGCAGAGGAGTACGACTTGGCCTACAATGAGTTGTCGCGCCAGCCGCTAGTGAAAGCGATCAAAATTATTGACAGAAAATTCTGATACCAGTTGGCGTCACTTAGGCATTGCTGCCGATCATTCGTTTGTCCCATAGTAATAAAACGTTTCAATTATGAGAGCATCCTCCGGGGCCATATATGGTTCCAGGATAACACAACACTTACATGTAAATCCTGGGCTCATGCAACTCATTGTATGGGCCGCATCGCATTCGGGATCATACTTTTACTTGTACATCGGTTAACCCCCTCCCGTCATTGTGCTGACCACATCGCCTTGAATAAAGCACTACAATTTTGAATGCGGATGCTGCCCGCATCGCAAAAAAGAGCATTGATCCAAACAGGCGAAAACTTTGTCCTTTCACCTTTTTACTATTTTTCCGTGGAGGAAAGTGTTACACTAAAATATAGAACATCTATGGACGAATAGGAAACCAGAACGATGCACGCTAGTTCATGAAATCAAAGAGGATAGAGGCTCAGGCTCGCCCTCTCCCTTTGAAATTCCTCTTGATAAAGTAAGATTCATGAAGTGAGAGTGGCATTTGGATAGTCCATAGCGAAATGATTCGAGGGAAACTACACAAACAAGTTGGGGTCATTCTAGAAATGAAAGATCCGCATATAATGGAGAATAGTACCTATGTGAAGAATAATCGTGAAAATTCCAAGTTTACCTATGGATAAGAAGGTCTTGAGGTAACTAAACACTTCGGAAGGAGCCCAATATTAGGCTAATTAGAAGCAAAGAAAAACAAATATTGGAAAAATAATAATAAAGCATTTGAGCGAGTCCTCAATTTTTTCAAAAGATGATTTCAAAAATAATAATAATAAACTGGCTCCCGGCTAGAATTGTCTCGGTCTAAACTGAGTTCCACCATGAATTTGGTGATGCCCGCCGAAGAACTTCGGGTCCAGGATAGGAGTGGTTATAGGATTCCTAGTAGGAGTTCAAGCAAATCGATTTGTACACCCAAGTTTTTATTCTGAAAATAATGGCCTCCACCATTGGCCTCCCCGACCCAACCCCTATATCACCGGTTAGAACCAATTTTTGACTGCTGCTGCCGCCCGCGCAAAGAATTTGATTCCTTGTTAGTTCCAATGTCCCTCATGAGCCCTATTCAGTCATTAGTACATTTCGTCACCCACTACTAGTATTCTAGTCCATTCCCCTGTAACACGTCCTGGAGTGAGTTTCCCACTGCACGTGGTGCCCTCACTATGAATTTCGTGACCCTCCCACTATAACGCTCCCTGTCAGGTCTTGTCAACCGTCATCACTTCGCGCCACCTACCACTAAAGTTCTCGTTGCACCAGGGCACATAATATTATAGTAATAATATAAGTATTTCTGCTCTATCCGGGTCCACTGAAAGAGACAGTTCGGTAACAATTGAACCTAAAGTGCTTGAAAACCATTTGTCAGACCAGTACACACAAATGTGTACGAGAATCTCGCTGACTAGTCTAGAAAGCTTTCGCGCTCGTTGTCGCAGATACGTGACAACAGAACCGTAATTCGCCGCGCTGATGGGCGTCGCGTGCGACGTCGCGCCCGCAAATGACGATGGTTCAGGTCGTAGATGGCGACAACAGGCAATGTAGAATCGAAAATAGTCATAAATGTCTATACTTCCGTAGTCCACGTGAAATCGGTGCTCTAATCGACAGGCTAACACGAGTTAAGAAAACAACGCGCCCATCGCCGCACGCGGCGGAGCGGCAAATTACGATTCTCTTGGCCGTCTCCTCGTTGTCGCGACACAGCGAATAAATGCGCTTTATTCACCGAAAAATAGGGAACGAGAATCCCGGGGATCGGACAAGGCACCAAACGGACCATCTGTGCCTTGCAGTGTTCTCTTTTTTTTAATCATTTGTTCCTTTTTTTCTGATTGGGTTGACCAAATGCTTTGTGCAAAAGTAGTTCTTCACAAATAAGTGAAAGGAAGGCTGGCCTAACCTGGACTCATCCTCAGCACAGACCCCAATCTTTCGGACTTTATTTTGTTTTTTTTTCTGAGTTCTACGACTTCACAAAGAACAACGTCGTAGCCGCTGCGCGAGTTCTCCATAGCCAACGACTGGCCAAGACAAGAATCAAGTGTCGATGAGCAGCTCCCTTCGTTTCGTCTCAGTCGCGGTAGTTTGCGTCTGCCAGGTAATGCCCAAGGTCCAATCAGCCAAGAAGGGTAGTGTGTCATGGAAAGAAATCAGATCAGGAACAAAAACTGGTTTTACAATAAAGCCTCATAGCTTACAGAACTCCAAAATACCCGCTACGTACTTATATTGACGAAATTCGCGAAATACAAGCACCAGCGTTGCGCCTACTCCCCCCCCCCCTCACCAACCTGAGCGGATTAACACCCAAAACGACCAAAGCTTCCAAAGCATCACCACTATGACAACTGCCAGTGGAAGTTCGAGGGCGAAAGTGGTCGTGCCACGGTTCATTGGGAGAGTTCCGTGAAGCACGAGACCGACGAATGGATTTCATCGACACTCTCTTCCCTGCGATCCTCTTATATAAAGTACCTTTAAATCATTGGTCCTGAGGGAGCCACAGTCATAACTGCAACTTCAAAGGTATGGCATCAGACTTCAGGCAATCAAGGTCATTGCCCTTTCTCAGATTCCTATACAAGTGCTCCGCCAGCTTCGGACTTCGAGCTCAAACTGAACAAGGAGCAAGATCCATCATCATTAGCTGCGATAATGTTGTGCAGCTAGCTGCGCTTCTGGCGCTGTGTCATTTGCATCTCTGTGAAAAAGAAGCGTCACTAAAGTGCTGATCAGAGTTCTTGTTGCAGAAAAAGTTGTACTTACATAGCAGAGGATGGAGAGAAACCCTTCAACCTTCATCCTGGCCAACAAAGTCCGTGATCTGGTGATAGTTCACATCAGACTTTAGTTACAAACCTTGAACACCCTTGTAATTCCATACCGCGCAGGAGAGGCGGGGCCGCGTAGTATGCCTTCGAATGTAGTGCACGGCTGGGTTCGGTGCAATAGTTTTCGTTTTGCGCAAGCGTAAACCATGGCCTTGTCAAGCACTTGCAGATGAAAGTGATAAGCAGATTAATATTGGCTCAAGTGAAAAAAAATCACGGAGAATCTATCCAACACCATACTCAAATAAAGCAGGCAACCCCCGCCTTATCCCCGGGGCATGGAATGGAAACAATTGCCAACGATCCAGGGGTACGCGGTGGTTCTGTAGTGGGTTGCAGCGCTGGCAGGCGTGACCTGCGACAGCCTTTGCGTACGAGTTGTGCTGACTCGTGGCTCGTCGGAAATTATTGTAGAGCCGCTCTCCATCTCTTTCCTACTCCTTCGAGCACCCAAAAGCAAACTCCTTGCTCCAGCAACAACTCGTGGGATAAGGTAAGTTGAGCGCAACTCGCCGCATGCGACATGAATCTCAAAATTTCGAAGGTGTGTAGCCCACTTCAGCGTAAAATACCCAGCAGGTGATACACAGCGCATGTTTGTCCGAAAACAAGTAGACTGCACTAATGGTGAGTTTGTGCTAGTTAGTGCATTATGGAATAAACTGTGCACTAATATCGAACCACAGGAGATGGTTTAAGCAAGTTCCATGAGAAAAGCGGACTCCAGTCCGTTTTTCTAAGGCAGTTCATTTATTCCCTCGTAAGTATGTGACTGGCTTTTTACCAAGTCTTGATGTTCTCTAGTAGTGATCTCTTTCTCTCTCGGAGACGCCCGCAACGGAACTCGCCATAGTTGTCGAAACAGCGTCAAAATTGAGGACTGGTCCAGTTTCGAGCGCCGGCACGAGATGTTGCGCCGGGCTGGTTACAAGTTTCTTCTTAACCTCAACACTAATTACACCTGTTTCAATAGAGATGCGACCGGTGCGCGATGAAAAAAAAGCCGCGACGCGAACTCGATTTGGCGGGTGTTACTCATTCACAAAGTGAGCAGTGTGTCAGTTACGTGGACATGAGGTTTGACAAGGTTGACGGGGAGGGGGATCATGGCGGCATGAGAGACACCAGAAGAATTACTGACCGTTGTTGAACGGATGTGCGAATTGCCGAAGAAGTTTCACGGACTTAAAGCCAGTTGTGCGACAGCGGCAGTTGCAGTTATGTAGCTAAGAGAATTTATTACTTTACAATGATTTTTATGAGGCTTTCTGACGTGACTATGCGTAATTGGAGACATCTATATAATCGAGCAAAAAGTCAATTGGTACTTTTATGTTAGCCAGTCACCGCTCGCAAGTGTACCTCTTAAACGTGTAAACCTCTCAACAGCTCTACCAACAAGATCGTTCTTGAGCACCTAACAAGGGAAATCAGCGCTCAGAGCTTAACTTTACAAGGACTCAAAAACTTCAGATGATGCGCAGAACCTAGTGATTCCATATAAGCACAACAAAAAATGACCAACGATGACCACCTGCGTCCCGGCTGTGGGCAGCTCGTTCGACTTCTGCAATGGTCGCAGTTTCTACTGAGTGTGTTATAAGAATTATAAGAACGTGAAGAATGATTCACGAGCTCAAACCGACGCACACTTCTCTTTCACCTTTTCCTGGTAGGTATGGTACCGCGTAACCAACCCCGATGGATGGAATGCCTGAATGATCTTGACGGGAGCGAAGTGCGATTCAGTCCCGGCGTCATGCGTCCCGATGCGGGGTTTTCCAGTGCTCCACCCTTGCCTAACATATGGTAGTCAACTCACAAAATCAGAGGTCCACACTTCGCAAGGGAGCGCCAATCAAAAAAGATCCTCCGTTCATTGGGAGAATCCCCAAAGACATTTTTTCGTACGGAGTGACAGGCTATGTGGGTACTCTTAATATGCACAGTGAACAGTTGCCTCATATTTTCGAATCGCTAATCTCCCCGTGCCTGGAATCCGGGACGATTGACATTCGAGCTGAGCCAGCCATCAAAAAAAGCCATGCACCATGGCATCGTTTCTCCAAAAGCTGAGCGACTGGTGTCTTCCACAACTGTAGCGACCCCCCCCCCATAATGAACCTGCAGGCGAGTGACTCAGTTGCAGGTACGGTACTGTCCCTTTCAGTGATGCGAACACTGAAGGCCGTCTTGAGCTCCACGGCGATGATGTGTGGTGTCAACATGTCATGGTCTTTGAGTCTAAGGTAAAGCGTTTGTTCCGGAGAAGACATGCACATTCCACCGGTGGCTATATCGTTTACTTACGCTCTATGAAGTAAACTCCTACAATTCAACATCGTGAGTGGAAGTGCAATACTTATTGCTCCCATCTCCACTGCCTTGCCACTTACAATTCGACTCATTGAACGCACCTGTCTTTAAAAGAAACGTAGTCAGACTTCCTAAGGGACCCTAACCACCTTGTACCAACAATATACGCTTTACTGTTTCTCTATCTTCATTCATACTACCTACACGGTGGCTCAGACCTTCACTCATGCTTCCCCGTTTCTCGGTCTGCTGCGGATGCGTTTTGAGGATTTTTATCTCGGCTTTGTCCACTTCGGCGAACGCTCCCGCCCATTTTGGGCGGAGTTTAGGTGAGGTTGTGTATTTGTGTGTGCTCTGCAAATGCTGGTCCATACCAGTATAATTGACACAAAAAACAAAGACCCACAAGCTGTCCCCTTTAATCAAGATTTTCACCAAAGCCGATTTTCAGCGCGATCACACGCATTAAACACACACGGACACACACACACACACACACACACACACACACACACACACACACACACACACACACACACACACACACACACACACACACACACACACACACACCACCCAACTTCTGGTTTATATATAGAGAGATATGATCAAGAGTGGTCAATTGGTTCAGTGTACCGACTTCAGCAATCAAGGAAACTTATATAGTGCATTGGATGCAATTTTTCCATGCGCCCCTTCACTTCCACTACTGACAAGAGGGACAAGATTGGATCAAAACATGGAGAGAAACCTTCGACTTGCTCTGCTACTTACAATATTGAACTAACGTGAACAAAGGGCCTGGGTGGCCTGGCAGTAGCACCTTCATAACCAAGTGCAGTGGAGCTACCTCGCAGTATATACTTTCCAATCTCATTGCAAGTTTGTCTTCAAAAAAACCAGTATAACTAAAGCCCTTTCTGCGGATACGAATGGCGCCTAGGTGAAATATAGACGGGTTGATATGCCTTACCTATTGTCTCCGGCACTATTTAGTCTTAGAAGAAATGACAACGGCGAGTGGTAGACAAACGGGATAGGGGGTGTATATATGGAGCCGGAACGATAGCGACGACTCTTTTTGCGAATTGTCAAGATCAGAGAAAAGAAGAAAATAGCTTTAATCCGCTCTGATCGAAATACGTGAATGAATGATTATTCGAGAAGATCAGCTGATGCTGATCTCGGGACTTCTTTTATCTTCCGCAAAGCAGGGATATCAGTCAAATGAGCGATCAAAAAATTGGCCGAACTGAGTGTTCTTGCCCACAGCGGGGCCTCTTTTCTAGAAATGAGGACTGAGAAATTATGCGAGGATCTTGTGGAAAGGTAATTGCGCGTTCAGACTTTGCAATGACGCGCGTCGACGTGCTGTAACGCACTGTAAGGCGCGAAGACGCACTGTAACGCGCCGCGACGCGCCGTCACTGCAAGGGCGTTCCAATGGCGCTGTTTCGGGAGAGTTTAGGAGGATACGGGAGGGTAGACGCGGCCTTCGCACAATTTGACCCGCATAATCTTCTATACCCTCCCAAAACACTAGCGACCAGTTGTGATCGATACCAGACTGTATGATTAAGCAAAGCCTATTCCCCTACCATACTATCTTGAAATACAAGCGTCCGGCGCCGATCGATTCTTGTCTGCGGCTGCGTTCACGTCTATGGCACTGGAGCGCTGTTGCAATTGCAGCGCGTGACAGCGCGTCGACGCGAAGTTCGAATACTGTCTTATCATCCTGTATCGACCCCTATCACAGGAAGGCTGCATGCGCTACGATAAGAGTCGAATACAGACGCTAAGAGTAACTTCAAGGCGTTTGTTATGCTTTGACTAAGACTATTCCAAGCATAACGATGATTACAATCAACATTACGCAAAGCACATCATCATTAGGCGCCTCTCAAGGCCGAAGGAAAGGATGGAGAGAGGGGTCGTATTTGGCGCGGTGGGGTACACGTTGCATTGGGGTTGGATATGAGTATAGTGGAGAAAAGTGAAGACTCCATCCCCTTACGCTCCCCTACCTTTATCGGTGGTGGAACTGCCGTTTTTTCGCGGTATGGTCATCACCCTCGCCCAAAAGATAAGACAGAAAAAGCGGCACTTCAAATTTTGAGGGGTATCAAAGGTGATAATGTGGGTTGGGGCCTACGTGAGCTATTGCTGCGGGGGGCTGCATTAAAGAAAATACCCTCATCTTGGTAAGGTATCTGTAGTAACAGGTCATACAGTACTCAGAAACTGATTTTACTGTACATTCAGGAATCATGCAATCTTTTAAACAGAAGAGGAACGATTATTGCTGATGAAGCTGAAGAATACAAGCAAACGATGACAGTTTACAGTACTATTACAGCACAGTCAAAAACCAGTTAGATTCTGGAGAAGAACTTGTTTATGACGCGTTTTCAACGTCTTCTCGAAACGAACAATTACAAAAAAACTTAGATAACACTTTGTTGCTGATCTAAGCCGGTATTTCGCCATGAATTTTTCAAGGTAAAAACGACAACAAGTTCTATGCAGCTTTTATTTGTGCAATGGGAACAACTCAGAACTGCATACGTACGTAGAGGAAGATGAATGAGAAGAACGCGGAACGATGTACATCAGCGTAGATCTATGTGGCGGAGAAACTACCTTCAGCTACAAGAATGCTCAGTTATGGGCGAAAGCCTTGATTCGGCCTCGAACCGGGCTTTTCGAGCAAGCGCGCTTACGCCAACCTCCCAGCCTCAATTTCGAGTCCACTGGATTCTATTTATGGGCTAAGCGATCACCAAACGTTTGCCCAGCGTCCACCAGCGTCCAGGAGTAGAGAGCATGGGCATGTAGGAATTATGCAGTTTAAGGTAGCGTGCAGTGTATATGTATGTGGCAAGAGAATCGTATTCGCCAGCGAGGGGGCGTCGCGTCGGCGAAGTCGGTGGCCATTTAATGTTGGCGATTTTAGTGGTATGCGTATGGTCGATAATGTACGACAAAAATAGAAATAATTGTCTACCTTGTCCTTGTCTTCATGAAATTCGATGCTCCAATCTTAAGGGTAGTGCAAATTAAGGAAACGTGCGCCGGTTGATAAGCGCATTCACGATTTTCTCTGCTTGTCTCCTCAGATGCACTTTCGTCGCACACGCCGCCATTTCACGACGCTGTTGCTACCTCTACTTCCCCATGCTCCCCACTGCGCCTGATGCTGGCGGACGCTGAGCGAACCCCGCTGTACAATGGTTGACGACCGTGTCGCTTAGATATGGACCTTAAACTTCCTTAGTCCTTGAAGAAGCTAGTGGCGGTGTTCGCGTGGATACGCCACATCGCTTTATCTATCTTTCTATTGAATGTTAACGGCGCTTTGAACGCTGGAGTCGCGCCGACGCGCGACTAATGCGCGGTCTTTGGGCGACGTGTAGGAATGGCGCGTTTGGTGAGGTGGAAACGAACATGTCAACAATGGCAGCCTGAAGTAGAGCCAATGAGTTAATACCATTTCTGAGAAGTGTGTTCGCCAGTTGATGATTTTCGGAAATTGAATTCTCATGTCGTTTTCGGTTCTCTTCTATCCTTTCGTTTCGTGTTTCATGAAGCCAATGTTTCGAGGGTGCTTACATCTTGTTAAGCGAGAGTGGTGTGTCAGGGGATGAGCTTTAAGTAGGTACTAGCCCGCTTTCTCAGTTGTTTCGGAGTCTACCTGCCTTCGCAGCTGTTGCATGAGGTACTGGTGGGCACCATACAATCTCTCTGCACGCCCCCACCATACCGCAGCAAAAGAAGGTTATTGATTTCTCTAGATGTGCGTCTTTCCTTTGCGGTCCTAGAAAATTTAAAGAACATAGATTATCGTAACTACAGTCACTGTCTTGTTTAATTCCTAGTGACTCATATCAATTCTGTTATATGTTTTCTTCGATTGACGCAACGGAATTATACATAATAGTATATTTTCGAAACGTTAAAGTGAGAGAAGCAAGCGAGACAGACGAAGTAGGAGTGTTAATACAGTTCCTGGTGGTATTTCGCGATTATTCCGCTTAGTTACTGCATACATACAGTACCCACCGCTTTATAAAGGCAAAACTGGCGATCACTCGCTATCATATATAGGCAAGAAGGGGGTTCACATATAGACGGCATGGTGCTGACCAACTCAATAGTGAAGAAAAAAAAGCAGAAGAAAAACATGCCGAATCGGCGCTGAGAAGGGTAGAACCCTATGTTCAATCGTCACGTTTGAGGGCCAATTACTCCAGTCCAACAGTTTACCGCCCTTGCTGCCGCAGGCTGATAGTTTGCCGCGTCAGGAACGTCCACAGACGCTCACATGACTAATTCAATGCTTTTCTCCTGCAGCTTCGTTTTCATGAAGAGGTTATGCCTTGAAGGCGGAGTTGGGGGCGGGATCCTGCGAAAAAAAGGAGGCATCACTTAACTGGTACCTATATAGCGCTAGTGCGCCTCTCCCTCTACAATTTGAAGTGCGGCGGAAACATGTACTTTGTAGAACACACTACCTTCACGACGCCATATTTTCAACTTCTATACCTGATTGCCGGCCGTGCCTTTAACAATGGAGCACTTACGGCGCTTGTGAACAAGCCTTCCGCTCTCCTCCCACACATAAGGATCCACAATGTCAGGTCTCTCTCAGATGAAACTTTCGAATCTCGCATGAAGAGAAGTAAATGTTTTGTAAGTCTTTCAGTTGTTGTGTGCCTAACGAGGTTGATAGGTGGAACATTTATTAATGGCCTAACGTTTCGACCCAATCGTCGTCTTCAGAGGCCAGTTGTTCCACCCTTTAAGCGGATAGGTCCGCAGCCACACCACAGAGCTGTTAGTAGAGAAAACAGCTTTTAGATTTCTCTACTACAGCTCTGTGGTGTGGCTGCGGACCTATCCGCTTAAAGGGTGGAACAACTGGCCTCTGAAGACGACGATTGGGTCGAAACGTTAGGCCATTAATAAATTGTTCCACCTATCAACCTCGTAAGGCACACAACAACTGAAAGACTTACAACTAAGATGCCGAGGTTGCAAGAAGAGAGAAGCTGGAGAATACAAGTTGCAACATGTTTTTTATTATTAGCGGTCCGTGGGATCAAATGACAGAGAGTGAGGGGGAGTGGAGGATAATGATAAACAGCACCGTAGAATGAAACCTTCCGGTCTTAAAAACAGTCCTTTTAGTACGCGCCTTGCTCTTAACTCTCTTCGGAGGACCAAAACGGCATTTCGGCCTAGCAGTGGAAAGTTCAGGGGATTTTCCAACATGAATCAGTGGCTCAGACAGGTATACTATCAGTTGAAAAAAAACACGAAAGATGGGAGGCTTGTTGGCCGAAGCTGGATGCGATGGATCTTACTATTACAGCCGGAGCCTGGACTGCACGCTTTGTAGTCGGCGGCACGTGCCGCCATACCACCTCCCATGATTGTAAGGGACAAAAGGAGAAAGTCGTTGCCTTTGATCGATCAATTTGTGGGATGCGGCACGCATTCTACTTCCATTCAGAATCGTAGTGGCTTATTGAATGCGATGTGGCCTATACAATGACTTGCGGGGCCAGCCGATGTACAAGTCAGTGTTCTTATAGCCCAGACAAATCTGGTCCCAATTTGCCTTTTCCGGGTTAGAAGGTTTGGTTTGGCCTGGGCGGGAGTCAACCCGGGATTTGAACCCAGGACCGCGCGAGTGGTGAACACGCCACTTGTCACACACCACCTCCGCACTTTGATGGCATAGTCAAAAAATATGTTTCGGGTGAGACGAGGAAGAAAGTGAGTGCAAAACGATCTAACGTATGTTGCTTGCACAGCTGAACTTTCCTCTAGCTGCTTTGATCGTTGATGCTTTGAGCGGTCTGTTGAAAATGTCACCTTACAAGTGATATTTGGAGAAACATTGGGGAAAACATTTTTTAAGGAGTTTCCTAATGCGTTCATAAATATCACGTTCTTTTTTCCTGCATGAAACGTGCATAGATGAACAGATAAATTTAGCTACGACAATAGCAAGTGAAGTGTAAACTCATAGATGCACACTGTGCAATCTCCAAGGATAAGCTTGTTGTCCCTAAATTCGTCCCTATTTGTTCGTTATATACCACCAATTGGGCTTGAGTGGTGCAGTTGTCGCTTACCACGCGCGGTCCTCAGGTCAAATCTCAGATCGACTACGAGTCGCTCCGAATCTTTTTCCTCCCGGATAGTGACTTAGTACAAGATTAGTCTGGGAGGATAAGGACACTAACATGTGTTGCCGGCCCCCACAAGTCTTTCAGTAGGCCTCATCGCATTCAGTGAGCCAATGTTCCGGCAACTTACGAATGCCATCCATGCAGCGGGGGCAGCGCAAAGTTGGACGACAACTCAGTTTTGATATAGGCTAAGGTCATTAAGGTTTTTCACCTATATAACGAGGGTCGGAAAACAACTAGCAGCGGAGCCAGTTGGGCTATAAAGGTACTGAATTGAAGGAGAGCCAACTAATTCTACTGCGTGAGCTTCGGTTCAGCCTTTCTGCAAGGGACACTCACGCCTTGTCATGCTGACTCGTGCCGGATTGACCAGCCGCACCTGAATTAGTTAGACGTCCAAGCTTTTATTCATTTTCAGAGCCTCTACTTTTAGTTTCCTATCATTCTTCCACCGCGCTAGTACCGGGAAAGATTTCCCGGTGATCGGAAGCATGGTCATTACACATCTCTTCCATCTTGGGCTATGCAGCTTTCGTGCTCAAGTCGGAATGGTGGAAGGGAAGCGCGACATGGAGAAGTATAGGTTGGCGGGAAAGTTCTGTCACTTTTTCGAACTCAAAATATTTGCCCATTACCTGAAGAGGGGTGAACGGTAATGTGAGCACTTATACATCAAAGAGTGGTCTTTCTATTAGTACCACTCGCTTGATTCCTGCTTCTTCTTCTTCTGCAATATGGACAAGAATGTTATCCGCTACCATCGCCACCGACCCCTCCAAATGCTTCTCATAATGCAGCGCACTTCCAAAAAAGGTCTTGCCGTTCCTCATGCAATAGAGCTGGATGGCTCTCTCCTTGCAATGGTGTGGGCATTGCTCTTCTACTGCGAGTCGCCTCCCGCTAATCACATCATTACTTGGTACGAGAAATTACGGAAACCTTGAAAAGTCTGATGTTCAAGCCAATATTGAGAATGAGTGTCGTGATATATTTGCGGCAGCGTATAGCGTAGCGTAGCGCCTTTCCAGGCGGCACGGCCAGCGGTAAGTGCGGGAGATGCATTGATCGACCAGCTGTTCTTACGTCACCGGCGTCACACCAGGCGTACGCTAGGCGTTTGCCAGCGTTTCACCTGCGTGTTGCTGGTTCAGCGGCAGGAGTAGACTATGGAGGCCGTGAGAGACGCAATCGATGTGTTTTGTACCCTCCAGCTCTCCCATAGTCTCTACTCCCCTGCCGCTGCAAACGCTAGCAAAACGCTGGTGAAACGCTGGAGAAACGCTGGCGTACGCTAGCGTGACGCTGGTGACGCTGGGATCGATATGATCTAGATGTGTACGATGGAAACGCTAGATCGATATGCATCCTCTCCCCGGCACTGCCGCTGGCGTACGCTGGAAGCGCTACGCTACGCTGCCGCAAAGTATAAACGCAGCCTAATGATGTCAACCGCTGTATCGCGCCTCCCTGCATTGTGAAGGCGATGGCATCCATGAGGTGCTCAAAGAAAGGCAAGGGACCCCGCCAATAGATTTGCTGTACAATTTTTCATCTTTACACACCTCTCTATAAAAAAAGAAAGCCCAATTGAAAACAAAGTGACAGGTATTTTCCCGCCAACTTATAGTTGGGACCCTCAAACGGAAGCTGATATCCACAAGCTGGTATAAAAGCAGAAGGAGAACGTGAATAAGGCACAGTTTCTTTTTCCGGGGTGGGAGTGTATCAGCTGGTACGTCAGCGAGGCTGAACCGGCCCAGCGCGGCAAGAGTTTATAGTTAGTTCATGGAAAGAAAAAGAAACTATAAAGTGCGATAGCGTCCTTTTCTCTCCCCTGGTTATCGAACAGCGCGTGCAATGACTACAAGCTTTTTGAGTTCAAGAAATTATAACTGCTTTTCCCGCCCATCGCTCATATAAGAAAAGACAAAAAGATGAAAGTTCGTACAAAATCCCACAGAGATAAAATGATGATTTATACAAGTTATGAGCGAAAAGCGTGCCCTCAGAAAAAACTTTTGCGCGCCTCCTCTTTCTTTCCCCCCCCCCCTTAGTGCAAACCTAACCTCCATCTACTAAAACAAGCAAAAACCAAAGGTATCGTATGCGGAACATCTGACAACTCTGTCAAAGGCGCTAATCTCTCACGGGACATATGTCAAACCTCATTCCACCAGTAATATTCGCTTTGAAATGCATAGTGCGCTAGCACGCAATACTGAAGGATGATATGAAATGGGAAGTAGTAGTTGAATCGGACATGCTGAGGTCGACGATCGCCACCATGGATGATGGGGTGGAATTAGAAGAAAGATGACTGTAATTCGAGGTTACCGTATATAGAAAGTCACTAGTGAATTGCTATTTCTCCAAGCATGAGGGTAAGGGGTAAGGTGCCACTACGAATACGCCAAATGGCCCCTCTAATTTTTCACCAAAATCCACACCCGGGTCTACACATGCAATGTGAGCTTATTTGGTCCCTAATCACGAATACCACAAACGCTTTTAGCGTTGGCGCTTTTTGGCGCTATTATGCACCTATCCGGCCCACAACCTTTTTCACCAATTTGTACAGGACCTATTTGGTGTCTAGTGAACTTAATTTGCGTCCTTGTCACGGATTATCACATTTTTTTGAAACACCGCGCCAGGTTTAAGAGCTCTTTCTACGGCCTCGCTCGAAGAGGAGTGATTGAGGGAATGACCCTGCCAGGCTCTGCCTTAGCAAGGCGCAGATGGTGCCATAAATCAGCGCCAGCGCCTAGAGTGAATCTCATATTCGTGATCAGGATGTCAGGTAACCCCGTAGGAATTCGGTAAAAGAGGTAATCAGTGGTAGAGACAAATAAAAGTGAGAGGGTTTAGACAGGCAGCGTGTGCTATACTGCTGCTATACTTAGCGTGTGCCGGTCGTACGGGCAGATTGGACGAGCCACTAGTTGCACCTGGACGCCTTGACAACTGGACCTCAGTCCTGTTCCAGTGTACCTCTGAAGGAGATAGCAGCACGTAATGCAGCCGCAGTCCAATAGTTGGGAGTGAGAAACGGTTCTTCGTTGAGTCTCCTTGAGAGCGCCCTTGCAGATGAAACATTATACATCGCCTGCTTTAGAGCAAGTGGCTTCTTTTTTTACTGCATGCGTTTTGAAGGTATACCTGAATGTATCGTGTTCATTCCGTTATGTTCCCATCCGGGACGAGGCCAGTGGCAGTGGCGGAGAGGGGTTGCTTACTGTCGAACTCGGTTTCGACGCAATAGCGGATCGTTTTGAGCTCTGTTCAGCCAAGCTTCTCATCACTTCAGGATGGCATTATTGGTACATTTTCGTGTGGAAAGCTGAAAATGCTGGGGTGTCCATCGGGTGCCAACGCATTTTAGGGCATGGTCGAAATCACATCCGAAAGGTCATTGTCACAATTAATGGGAGTAGGAAGCATGGCGCATCTCAAAACGCCGACTAATACATTGCGATTCTTTCATCACCTCTGGAAACATCTTCCGAATCTGCATTGCTTGCTTGTCACAAAATGTAGTCGATAATGGAATCTGGTTTTTAGATGTAATTGACGACAATTCGGTGAAAGACATCGTATGTTCATTGAACATCTGAACAGGTCCGCATTCTAACTCGAACTCAAAACTGCATAAGCTTGTGCACTCCATAAATACAGTTCGGAGAACTTGTTCTTCAGTGCATGGAAGGCGCAACAGCCAATGCTTTAGTCGATCGAAATCTTCATCACCAGATAGAAAAGCATCGAAAAAATTCACATCACATGACCCAACTGACTTAGCTCGAGATGGAATTCGACTGGCTTCAAAGAGTCAAAACCGGTTTCACCGGCCTAAAACTGCTAGATGAAAATCAGATACCGCAGGCTAAGACGACGACAAGAAAGTCGGATATCGAAAAGACATCATTCTGTCCTATAGGAGAATCAAAGCCGACCACACAACGAGATAGAACTACACGAAACTCATGAATAAGGTCGCGATAATTAGTACTTCGCCTCAAAGTAGTACAATTTGTCGGCAGCAGTGGGGGACAAGAGATGAGTAAAAATGAAGTTAAAGGGTCAGAAATCGGCAAGGAAGCCTTTGTACGGCATTGGACGAGCGCTTTTGGACGAGTTTCCCGTGGTATCGTGCTAACTTTTTCATAGATAGATACGTATATTTTCATACATCCATGTAGCGCGCTTCATATCAATTGTACTTCATAAATGAAGCGATAAGAGTACCAGCGTCGATGTGACTGTGCGGCCATTTGTGGGCGGGCGGTTGCGATGGGCGTGTGGGTCGGCATGTTGCACTTTGGAGGCGCTCTAACGGTGCCGCTTGGAAAAGGGCTCTGTACTCAAAGGCCACACAGCGCCGGCTGGGGAGCATATTATTTTTTCCTGCTAGACTCATGGACCATGTATGTCTGGTCGATTTATCGTGCCACTTCTCTAGATAGAAGCGAAGATGTCTACTGAGTATACAAGAGTATACTGATTGACTTGAGCTACAGAGAGAGCGGGCGAGGAACGAGGTCAGAACAGTGTCTTAAAGAGCTAGTCCTCAGAAAACTGTCGCTACGGATCCTTTTCGTCTGACTTGACGTCCTAATTTTGATGAGACATCAAAACGAGAGAAGGGTGAAGTGCTTCGCACTAAATGACCTTCTCGAAAGGTGCTTCACTTCCTACTTGTACTCAAAACCGCAAAACCAACTGGACTCGTGTCGGATCTGAGCGTATCGTTCCCTACCATGGAGTTACGACGCTTCATTAGGAAGCGATGGCGAAAATATGAATAAGTGTTAAATCATCTCAAGTTCCAAATAAATGTTTTATTATCAGGAACACTGGAGAAGGGCCAGATTCCAGATTCAGAAGTAGAACTAATGCCTACTCCACTGGAACACCCCTTACCCTCGAAATTGGAGAAAAAACGACCCCATCTATCGCATCAGCGGCTGCGTAAGAACGCTCTCGTTTTTCATCCTCCTCGCTTGAAATGAGGATTTCCCGATGTTCAGAATAGAATTGAAAGTTAGTGCACTTACTGTTCCTTCCACAGTTCCTGTTGGGACGCGGCACACACCCAAATCCAACTTGGGATCGTTTGACATTCTTCCAGGGGGCCTAAAACTCTTTCTATGGTAACTTGAGAGCTCAGTTAGAGATTCTGAACTTGAAACCAGAATAGGGCTATAGTCTACTACAATGGCGGAGGCTTCTCACAGAAGAGAGTCGCGCGCTAGGAATCTTGAGGAGGCCTTTACAGTCGTGCTCTGTGCGGATGCTGGGCGTGTCAGAGCGGGGAGGGGGGGGGGGGGGCTGGGTTTGGCGCGGTACGAGCCTAGTCTCCTTCAGTCGTTGTCGCTTGTGCGCTAACGATAAATGGTGAACGGGCTGGCCCGTAGCCAGTTCCAGCTAGGCACCGTCACTTATTATTTCACTCAGAAAATTCTTCAGTCCACTCTCGTTCCCCCTTTCCAAAGTTATGAGCGCCGACAATCGTTTTGAGAACATCGTTCAGGGACCAAGGGAGAAACCGAATTTTGAGAGGAGCGCGGATTTCGAGAGTATTCGAGAAGATTTTATTAATGAACGCCATGGTCATTCAGTTTATGACTGATCCGTTCAGACGGATAAG
>MU946803.1:0-15644 GCA_036418165.1 Cooperia oncophora
ATCATGCTCTTTCGTGCTGCAATCTCATTTTTCACTGGAAGTCGGTCATTAGGGGCGGAGTCTGGAGGCGGAGGGCTTCGATAGAGGGCTTCGATGGCCTCGTGCAGGCATATCCGGGACTTGCCCCCTTACCATGTGCGTGGTAAGCGTGCCAACTCCTGTGGAAATAGACATGAGCGAGTTGAGCAATGTGAGAGGGCACTGCCTCGGGAGTGAAGGATTTAAGCAAGACGGTTTGAATCCACATGCAGGAAGATGTAGGTCATGAAACTTGATAATTGGGTGCTGCAGGCAACTAAGTCAGGGACAAGGATTACCATTTTTAGCCATTCCTCCAACTTGCCTTTCACGAATCAGAAACCAAACGACACGAAACAGAAACGACTCGTGTTGTAACGTACGATGAGAAATGGATTGTGTACGACACCCGCAGATGATCTGCTCACCGGCTGGACATCATGAATGAGACTGCTCAATAACCTCCTAAGCCGAAGCAGCATGAGAAGAATGTTATGATGGTGTTCTGCAGCCGACCACTGTACAATGAATACGATTAATTGAGGCCTATTAAAAATGACCATGATGGCCTTCTTGCAGTTGTGTGGCACCATCCGTTTGCCGATCCACTCATCAAGGAGCGGCCAACATAAACCGACAGTTGCGGTTTTGTTCTGTGCATAGAACCGCTCGGAAGTTATGATGAAGAAGTTCATTGTTATGATGATCTTCCGCCAGGAGCCCTTGTAACTCCTCATGGTAGTACTCAAGCAGCTTGTCATCTGTATTCTTAAAAGTTAATGCTTGTAAGCTCGGGGTCCGAGACCATCCCATGTTCCTTCTAGGGCCTGGGTGCGTTTTCGAATCATGTGTGACGTCATAGGCGAAGAACATTGCAGCCGTAGGCATAGACTTGGTTCTGCGTTCGTGCTTCTACAAAAAAAATTGAGGTACCGAAGCACCCCCTCTTCATCATTCCCGCTTTTTCGAGCATATCTCGTCCAACTTTTGGTGCAGGAATGTCAGTCTTGCGGGAAAGCTCGACACTGGTCTAGCATCAGTGATCGAACAGTCAATACTTGACTCCATTCACACGTTTTCTTGTGCTCTACGATGATTTCTGATTGTGATTATGATTTCTTCTGTGGCTAGGTCAACCAAATTCAACGATTATTCAGCTAGACGTACCAGCTGCTCAAAAATACACAAGCCCGCTGCAATAGCTCATTTGCTTTCCTGCTGTTCCTCTATATGTCTCCACGTTTTTGAATGATAAAGCGAGTGCTTCCTATACCCCTGTTCTTCAGGAATGGCTTCCACTTTTCAAGCAGTTCGTGGAGGCGCTGCCAAACTCAACACAGGATTCCATATACCTCTAGTAGGTCTGGGAACCTATAAAATCACTGGAGCCCAGGTGCGAGGTGCATATATTGATTATACTAATAACTACTTCCCAACGTAGGGTGTTCACAAAAATGCCTCACAAAAGACCCAACACAGATCTCACGGTATTTAGTCAAAAGCGCTACAATTACACCACTTATGTAGCTTAGTTCACTTAAAGGCAGTTGGCACGATAAATCCTCCAAGACGAGTAGGACTAATACGCCTGGCAGGACGGAATTCCGCGACCCTGAGCAGGCGCTGCATAATGCCTTTTCCAAGGAAGGTGCCCTTATAAGGGCCCTATCAAGCCACAACTTTACGTCCCAAACGCCCGCGCCCGCCCGCCCACAAATGGACGACCGTTCCTGACGCTCTAATCGATTCATTTGCTAAGCAAATTATGAAGCGGCCGTGATGCTGCATGGATATATGAGTACACATATGCAGCCGTACCTTCGGTAGCGGTTATTGGCAAGATGCCTACGGGAACCAAAATTGATTACTAACACAGTGAAAGGAGGCTCTTTTTCGCAGGATTTTGACCGTTTCACTCCGTTCTTTCGCCATTTCCCCACTATATAGCGCTCTACTAGCATTTTAGGCCAAGCACCAAATCATCGTGTCAACTGCCTTTAATGGTTAATACCATATAGGCTACGGTAAATACCATTGCAGCACTTGGCCTCGGTGTAATGGTAGCACTCTCGCCAGCAGTTGGAGTCAGGTGCTGGCTAAAGTAGAACTCTTGTACATGAAACTTATCGTTCTTGTGATAACGTCCAGGGCAGACAAGTAAAGAAAATCATTGCAGGTGAAACCAGCAGTCGATGCGGCATTGGGTTGTGGCTATCGTATGTTCGACACCGCTAAGTACTACGTGAATGAGCCGGAGTTGGGATCAGCACTAGCAGTGGGTTTCAGTACTCAATGATCCCAAACGCCAGTCTTAATCCAATTTTATCTGGACACTGGGATGTTCAGGAACTGCTTCCGAAGCACGGCTTGTCGCGCACCGATATTTTCCTCACCACCAAATTCTTCCCTGATCGCAATGATCCAGCGGTTGCTGCCAGACAACTTGTTGACGAATCTCTTGATAATCTCAAAACAGAGTAAGTAATGTTCGTTCCACAGAATAAGAAGTGTCTACCCGGAAAGTAGCCTTGCAGCTATCTCGACATGGTCCTTATTCACTACCCGAAAGCTCAGGATTCGGACGAGAATGACGAAAAGAATCCGCTTCATCGGAAGCTCACCTATCTCGAGCTTGAGAAGATGAAAGGTTTGTTCTGTTCTCCATGAACGGTGTTAGTCACAGTTTCAACATGATGTCGCTGATTCTGTTGCCATTGTAGCTGATCGGTATCTACTGGCTTCAGCGCTTCTCGTCAGGGGTGTGAGCTTTCAGTTGGGGAATCATTAGAGGCGTGTGCCGTACTCGAAACATGGGCGGGACGGAGTCTGTCATCGTGCCTTCCTCGCTGGCACGTCCCTCATCTTTCACCGTTTTAGGGAGGAGGGAGGGCTCATAGGAAGGCACTACGGTAGGCCGGATTCACCAATGTGACCAGCGTGGAATGCTCCCTCGGAGGAAGAAAGAGCTTCAAATTCGGGCGGTATTGTAGTGGTTGTGGAGATGTGGATAACTCGCTCAACATTCCTTAATTTCAGCCCTTGTTGTGCAACCTGGAGCTTTGTTTTCCGGGTCCTTTGATGGGCTTTTGGCAAGCCTTCGTATATATTTCAATAAATGAATAATCTGCACGGAACTGGTTCTTATTAGGGAAAGCTTATTTCCAAGCAACGCAGCTATAAGAGATGTCGTGAAGCATCTCCGTTGCTCTGAGATACGATACCAACCAGGGTAGTCAAGCCTTTCTCCTCTCCAGAGCGAGTTGTACCGCTACTGGGGAAGAGCTGGAAGACGACAAAGCTTGTTTTGCAGTTTTATGTGAAACCGTATTGAAGAAGGCAATGGTACAAAGGGGTGAAAAGGCGGGAAAAAGTTTCAAAGAAACGGGAATACTGGTCAATCTTCTGATGGATTGTACTCCAACGGAGAGTCATGGTTACATTTTCAAGGATATTTGGCCTATACCTCCCGCTGAGGAAGTAGAAGTCAGAGGTTACATACTCTCGTGGGTACCAGTTAGCCGACCTCGAGCGGGTTGAAAGACTTACCCATATTTCACCCTAAGGCGATGTTCATGTCAAGGAGCCCCGTTGCCACGACAGCACCCCGTCCACTGCAAAGAAGTGCATGATAGACTTGACTTTTACCTAATGTGTAGAACCCTTTTCAACTCATCATCCTTCATGTTCATTTTCTCCGAATAATTTCAGTGGTGAGTAGCGAACGCTCATTCCAAAAGGATTGTTGCGTTCGAGCTTGTATTATTCGTGAAACTTACGCATCAGATCTTGCACCATCACGCAGATATAACTTTCAGATTTTCGTTCAGTAGTTCCCTTATTGAGAAAACCGAGAAGTATTCAATTCTTAGAAAGTGGATGTCGAATTAGGAACTTATCCCTGGTCCACCGTGTTGCGTCGTATGTAAAAAAAGGTCAATTGTTCTTTCAGATGAGGGTAAAATCCGATCTGTTGGAGTGTCAAATTACGAGTCCCGACATATAGAAGAAATTAAAAGTTATGGAAAGGTAACAAGCAGCTAGCTTTTTACAGTAGTTAATTATGCTTTCAATCACTTAAACTTCCGGTCAACTGCGCTTTCAGATGATGCCATGTGCTAACCAAGTCGAGTATCACCCTCATTTTACGCGAGACGAACTAAAGGAGTATTGTAAGAAGGAGGGAATTTTCTTTCAGGTTTGTTGTTTTACTTCATGCACGGAATTATACAGGGGGGGCCAAAAAAAGTCACTTCGACCGAGTCACATATCAGCAAAGTTTTCGCAGCCCAGACAGAGGACGTGGATACGAGTACCAGGGCGGAAGATACCCAAGATGTTCCTCTATAAGCAGGAGCTGGCTCTCGCCCATCACCTTCATGTACACCAAAATATGAAGTCATCTCCAGTCGCAGCCTGACTGGAGAAGACCTTTGGAATTCATGTCACCTCCAAACAGCTGCGAAACTTCTAGTATGGAGTCACCCATGGATAGCTACCTGGAGACCAGTACTCTCGATCTGGACCTCCAACATCGAGCAGCTCCGACAACGTCGCCACGGTCTAGGACATCATCTTCACCGCAGTCGCCAAGGCGCGGGTTGATGGTATGGACCGGACGTACCTGGAATGGAAAGACCAATATTTTCTTCGTGGACCCCGGACTGAAGGTGAGCGCTGGCGGTTACATTGAGCAACTCGTGAAGAATATCCTCCTCACATGTCGTCGCCCGTACCTTCTTGGAAACTTTGTACTGCTACAGCATTGGGTGCCACCACATGGAATCGAAGGGCATTGGAGAAACTCTCGCCTACTTGGAATGGAAGGGGGCTGAGTACCTAAAGAAGATGGAATATCCAAGTAGGTCACCTGACCTGAATCCCCTCAATTACCCGGTTCGGAGTTCAATAGGGTGGTCTACGGTGGCGGAGAAATCGACTATCTCGCTGATCTCAGGGACCACATCGCGGTCGCGTGCCAGAATCTCTCGATGGCGCTCCTCCAGAAGGCTGTGGCGGAGTGTCATAATAGTATTTAATATGCTCTTTAATATGGTGGTAAAAATGTCCGATCAGAATTTAATAAAGTGTAACTTATAGCGCCTCGAAAGTCAATGAAGGAAAGTGACTTTTTTGGCCCCCCCCCTGTACTTTCTGGCAAACAGAAGGGGCGCACTCTTGATGGAATGTTCAATGATCCCGATGGCTTTATCGGTACGAAGACTTCGAATACATCCTCCGTGATGGATACATCCTCTGTGATGGAACATTTTGGGTTTTGTGAATCAAACATGAATGGTTTCTGCCATTTGACTCAACACCGTCAGAGAGGTGCTAAATGAGGCCTCAGGATCGGACGTAATATTCGAAAAAGTGAAGCACCACTGCGCGGACGAGAGATCAGAGGCGGCGAGGTGATAACGATGAAACTAGCTGGAAGATCAGCAACAGGACAAAGTTCGGTCTTCCACAACATGAGCGCAAAGGGTTACATCAGTGCGTATAGGGCCGCTGCATAAGTCGTCGCTGTTCTCGGAAAGGGTGTAGCAGCTTCTACGAATAGCGCTCCTTCGGCTTGTGACGACCACAGCGCCTCGTCACCCACCAGGAAACTGGGATAGCCTCTGAGGTTACAGGCTGGGCTACTTGAACAGTGCAGGAAACTGTACCTTTTCATAATGAAGAGTTTCTTCAGGCATTCTCCTCGCTCGCTCGACAAGAACCAGCACTCATCAACGATCCGGTGGTTGTAAATCTAGCAGAAACACACAACACTACAGTTCCGGTAAGTTTACGATCAGGCTATCTTCTGGTGCCATATTTCATTATGTTCCAGATAATTCTCTTATCGTTCGCGCTGAGTCAAGGGGTAGGAATCGTGCCCAAGTCTACAAGTCCTCAACGAATCAAAGACAAATCTGGAGGTTAGTGTTAGTTCTAAAGTAGACGACTATCCCAGCTTCAAGGAACAGATCGCGCTAAGGGTGTAAGTGAAGCACCCTAGGACTCGTGCTTACTGGCTGCTCTCTCAAAGTCCATTTCAAAGGCTCCACTACAGCCGTCAGCACAAGCTCTTCCATTGAATAACGGAAGTCGCTGATTTGATTTCTCCATTGATTTCCCATATGTCTCCGTGTTTCAGGTGACGAGCTTCCGGCTGAGTAGCGAAGAGATAGAATCACTGCATAAGCTAGATCGTAATCAACATTATATTCGGTGTTACGGTTGGCGTGTGCTTTAAAGGAGCAGTCCACGCTGATAGTATGGGTGGAGCCAGGCCTCCCATCATGCCTTCTTCATCGAGGCGCCTCTTATTTTCAGGATGCACAGTGGTTGGACTGACTCCGCCCTCACTATCGGCGTAGACTGTGTCTTCAAGTAGTTCTTGCGCGATTTCTTGATTTCATGCTTATATTAAGAAGGGGGGGCGGGAGGAACGACTAATAAACTGATTTATTCCACGCTGTATCGTTTTTCTCCTGAAATTCTCTTTTTCATCACTATCTGCTCCTGTAATGGTTTTCCAACGATCACCTGCACATTTTCCATGTACATGTTTACAGCACGCGCAGGCAGTGAGACAAATGGCTTCGCTAATTAACAGGGTCTCTGCGGTCAATCCTGATAGATTCCATACTTGCAGCTAGCCCCTCCTGATACACAGGGGAAGGGAGACGTAAAAAGTAATTTGTCCGTAGAAGTGATTATCAAGAGTTGCTACTCGACAGGGTGATAAAGCTACCTGAAAGGCCCATGTCGTTATTTGTGCCAGTATTCTCTATAGCAGAGCAGCAAGCACTCCTGGATCGCTCCGCAGTCGCGGCAAGGTGAAGTGCATCTCGTATTTTTTGCCGTCGTGTTCAAATTAACCTAAATAATCGGCAAGACCCAAAGCAGCACTAATGCATATCCGCGGTTCTTTACTATAGTGAGGTTCTAGGGATTGGGCTCGATTCTAGCGTGACAGTGGCTGACGGCCTAGTGTCAGTAGTGCTGTTCACGGCAATCAAATAACTACCCCTGCGTCATTGGGTGCAAAAAAAGCTTTGTGAGTACCCTCCACAATCACAGGGTCTTTTTTATTGCCCCTGTATATCTGCATATGATGGTCAATTTTGGTAACTGATGAGTGATGCCCCTTATCCCTCTCGACCGGTAGTTTTTTTTTTTGATATTTTTTCAGAAAAAGCTGGGGATTTTCAGGTTAACTGGGAAAAGTTGATAGGAAGTCAAGGAAGTGCAGGTGTAAGCGCAGATGGGAAGGGCATAAGAGTGCTCGTACTAGAGCAGAAATGAAGAGGGGGAGCGTTGTGAAAAGAAGTACTGTATACAGAGAGAGAGGTCGTGGCACGAATGGACAATGCAAGTGCAGATGCTACTCAGAAAGCGTTCGGCAGACTTTTTAAGCGGGTGCTTTGGAGTCTCTACCGCAACTGCTGGGATACTGCGAGTTGAGAGCGGCAGTGACTACTCCCCACGTTGGGATCCTCGTCATGCTCGTCCTATCTCAGCGAATCGTCGCCTCTCGCTGAACCAACTGCAACCAAGAGATAATAATTAAGGGCGCTTCCAACGATTTTTCAAGAGCCGATCAGCACTTTTTCTGTTCTTCACCCCGCTACCTATCCTCGTCATCCGGGCAGTTGATTAGAGCGGTCGTCAATGGGCCGCAGCGCGTGCCAGGAACTATTTGCTTTTTCCAGGTAATTATAGTCATATATTCATGCACACCTTGTGAAGTATAAGGAGCCTGCTTATAACTGGGAAAGGTAGCACAAAAGGGTGTAAACTTAGGACAACAATGACTTAAATTAGCCGCGGAAAATAGCCAAATAGTTCCTGGCACCGCGCATGCGGCCCAGTTGACGACCGGCCTAAATCAACTGCCGGAAGACGAGGGTAGACGTTACAGTCGCACGATTTTGGGCCTTTAAATCCGGATATCGGTGTGAAATATCACGCGCAGTATTGCTGAAAGGACACGCTTGCACAAGCTGGACGAATAGTAGCAACACCTGCTTCATCTCCAGTCGAGAGGAAATACTCATTGTCAGTCTGTTTTCTCGAGATGAATTTGGTTGTTTTTAGGCAAATGGAAATGCCAGGAGCAAATGGCGTTGGTCGTACTTATACGCTGCGTACTGGTTACGAGATACCGTTAATTGGTCTTGGAACATACAAAATCAAGGGTGACCTGGTAAGAGAGTCTTGAATTGCAGTGATTAGCAGCGTTCAAGCCTCAGTACTCCACGGATTTTCACACTTCCAAGCGCTTATTAAGTTCTGGGTGCACTATAGGTACTATGGCATCTTTCGTGCAGGCGCTAGGAATTGTGGAGGGAAGGATAGGGAGCAGATTGCTCGGTGCAACTTAAAGCACTAAACAGTTGATAGATACGCAGCGTTCACAGCCGTGGACACGCTGCCCGACAGCCGTGAATGAAGTATAAGCAAAGTTTCGCAATGTTAATTGGGTCGATAATGGCAAGATTCATATTTTCTATTTTGAAAGAATGAAGCCAGCGGTGAATGCTGCACTGGCTGCTGGATACCGATTGTTTGACACGGCTAAAGTCTACGATAATGAGTCGGATTTAGGTGAAGCTTTGGAGGTAAGCTTTATCTATATATTTCAACAATTATCTAATCTTAGTCGCGAATCCTTTGAACTACAAGGATGTCACAGCCCATGAAAATAGCTTTACCCAAGTTACCAGAACGTCGTCGGTTCTATCTAATGTGGTCTTCTAGGCTGTTCAGCCCGTTTTCGAAATGGATGTTGCATGGGGTACAGTATTACTCGCTGCGGATGCCGGGTGTTTGCGGAGAGGGGGATTTCACTAGACGTCAGGCCGTTCTCTAGCAAGGTCTCAATCACAAGTGTGAAAACTGGCTTGGCCGCTGGCATCAAAGCACAGCACAAGCCGCCACCTGAAGGTCCGCAGAACCCCTGCAGAGCACTGTACAAGTTCGTGGGGGGTCAGCAAAAGATGCAGTTGTATTTAATCTGCGCCGCATTTGGGAGGTAAAAAAAACTGAACATAGGTTTATTCTTTCTGAACTCCTAAATTTTGCGTTGCTTGTCTTAGTATCAGTCGGAACCTTTTGTCCAGACAAAAACTGTCTAAAAACATCCGAGCCCCTCAAAAATAGAACAAGCTTAAGCTTATTGCGCAGTATTGTCTGGCGAACCGTAGGGAAAACTTTCTCGGCGCCTTTTTGCATTGCCTGAAGCGCGCAGCAGGAATGAACCATACTTTCGTGATCCTCACATTTACAGTCAAAGTGGCCAGCGATTCGTTTGGAAAACGAGCTCCACAACCTAAAGACGCATATGCGGAGGTGAACGTGCCTTGTTTCCCTCAATGAACTGCCCTTCTAAAGATATAATTTAGGCATGTATTCCTCTAAACAACATCAGGAGGGAGGATGTGTTCTTGGTGACAAAGATATACCCGAGTGATTCGTCTGAAGACGTTCTGAACATGGTCGAAGACTCCCTGCGGAATCTACGCACAAGGTCCTTTTCTGAAGCATTCTCACAAGCACCATAGAGTCTCAATCGTGGCGGAATGACGGGGCGCCTGTCAAGGGGATGGGTTTTTGGCGCGGGGCTACCGCAGTACTATCCTTTTTTTAATGGACATGGCGACAAGACTATAATCACATGGTCTAATTGCCTATAAGGCCTTCCATCATTGCTGTGCTTACCGGCAGCTTTTAAGAACATTAACCGCTAATCCCTGGAGGCGGGCTGATGTGGAATTTGGACGTGGCAATAGCGATGGGTCACTCGGCGGGCAGACTCCAAAATTGCAAAATTGTTATCGAAATGGATGATACGCTTACAGAGAACGCAAGCCGTTATTTCGAGTCGGAAGGCCACGCCTCACTGCATTATCAGAACTGGCTGAGCGAGCTTCCCAGCTCAACTGACGATGTCCGCCTTCCTAGAGCGAGGAGTCTGTAGGAGGGAGAAAAGGTTCCTAAGATGACTGCGTGTTCCCATCCTTATGCTCTCCAGCACTCTGCCGCTGCTTTGTCTGAACCCTGGCGAATGTCTACTTGGGAACGTTCCCCTTCTTGCCCTCAGATATGGACTGTAGACATGGTGCTCATTGCCGGATTTCCAATTAGTTTTATTTCAGCTACATCGATTTGGTTCTTATTCATTTTCCAAAGACTAAGGACACTCCACTGGACGATCCTGCCAACGCGTTGCATAGAAAGAGCACCTACCTGGCGCTGGAGCATTTGAAAAGTACGTAGGTAATCATTCTCCGTTGATGAAGAATATGACCTGCCAGTTGCAAAATTGCCCCTCCCTTGGGCCTTCAGCTGCTATGGTTAGAACGATCAAGGTCAGCGATATGAGTTTTTTCATTTTTTAGGCATGGGAAAAATTCGGTCCGTTGGCGTTTCCAATTATGAAGTCCGACATATCGAGGAGATCAAGGCTTACGGCCAGGTTTGACTTAGTTTCCATTTGCGACTCAACTTTTTAATAATCGTTCTGAAATGTCGCGAATGAGACGTCATCTACAGTTGATGTCATCACCAATCAGACCGGGCAGTGTCATGAGACATGGAATGGAGCACCCGATGCGTTTCCCACCACTGCTTGTTTTCTTCCTGTATAGATTGCAAGCCGAAAAATAATGATAGAAAGAGAGTCTGAGGTGGGTTCATCCCAACCCTCCTGACCGCGCCTCCACGGACTGCGACGATATCAACCATACGAGGTGAAAAGGGTGGCATTCATGAATAGCTTCCGGAATACGCTACGCATATGTGGTCAACGTTTCATTCATGCCAGTCACTTTCCCTGACCTTCTGAGCAACTCTGGTTCCAAATAGCGGTAGGAACCGTTGCACGTTGGGGATCCCCAACGAGAGGGGTTCTATTTTGGTCATGAAGGGACGAGGTCATATGTTCGGTCGAAAATGCCCTTTTTTACTTGTCTCGGCTTTCCCTTCTACGTGCGCTATATGTTAGGGCATGGGGAAGGGCGGGAGGAGGTTACGTGAGTGGATGAGCTCCCAAAGGAGGTCGAATTCTGCAAAACTTTTCCCTAAGCCAGCGTTCAGACTTGTCGCGATGCAACTGTCGCGAGGCTGCAACTGTCACGCTTCAATTGTACCTGACCCCAGCTTCCCTGCAAGACATCAAACATCAATAGCAACCCTGAGACTGAATAATTAAAGTCGAAAACGGTATACAAAATCATTATCACAGTGTCCTGTATCAAAAACTACATTAAAATTCAATGTTAAAGTGAAAAAGAGGAGCTAAGAATCAGGTAGAAATGAGAAACAGTGAAAAAGGGATTGAATACCGGAAGAAAGAACATAAAGGGAAGCTGGGGTCTGGTACAATTGAAGCGCGACAATTGCAGCGCGGCAGTTGCATCGCGACAGTTGCATCGAGACAAGTCTGAACGCTGGGTAACGGCAGGACGTGCGTTGATGTGAGAGCCGCAGTATAGTGAATGGGCTTGCCATGTTCTTAGAACCAAGCCTATAAACCACAATAATTACCACCATCCCTAGAGCATTCTTCATTTTCAGGATATACCTTGTGTGAACCAGGTCGAGTTTCATCCCCATTTCATTCGCCAAGAGCTTGTGGATTACTGTAAGAAGAATGGCATCTTTTTTCAGGTTCATTTTATGCATGGTGTAATATGCCTATAACTTTTCCTTTTGTTGATGCTAACCGCTGTTGGCGCTGTTCGGCTTGGCGGTGAGGGGGGGGGGGGGATTTTGCATTTTCGCTAACTCTTTTTGTATTTAGTAAACTTAAATAGCCTGTGTTCTCCTGTGAAGCAGCAAAAAGGTACAAATGTGCTTTGGTAACAGGAATTCACAGGACTTCACAAGGTGTCCTGTCAAAGCTTAGCTGAATTCCACTCAGTACCACCACCAAGCCAAACTGTGCTCCTAACCATTGCACATACACTGTAATCTCGCCAGAAATGAATTTTAAGGCATACTCATCTTTGGCTCGACATAACCCTGAATTGATGGGGCATCCAGTTGTGACAGAGTTAGCTGCTAAATATGAAATATCTCCTCAGGTTAGTTTCGCCTTGAAATAGTCGTCCAAACAGAAACAGTGAACCTTCACGTCTTTCTTTTTGCAGGATCTTTTCGACTTTCTTGAACGTTCCACATTTTTGATTGTACCTGATTCGCAAGTTCTTTGATGATTTTTTCCTTGAATTCAGATCGTCTTGCTATCATGGGCCATCAGTCAAGGCATCGGAATTATTCCGAAATCTTCGAAGCCTGATAGGATCTCGGACAATTTGAAGGTAATTTGGTTCCGCGTCTTCTATAACAAGGTGTCGGTCAGGAGATCCGAGTTGCAGTAATTTGGCCAGCGCCATCTAGAGCTTCTGCAAGTTGGGTAATAGGGGATGATGACTGTAAGCATTCACTTTCCAGGCATGTGAAGTTCTTCTCGACCAAGCTGAAGTCCAACGTCTTCGAGAGCTGAACAGAAACAAGAATTACGTCCGCTGTGAAGGATGGCTGGTTACGTAAAATGTTCACTGAATCCTCTGTGATAGGCCATGATAGAACTTGATAAATGTGAGCTTCATGTTGTGTTTCCATTGAGTTTTTCACATTCCAATAAATTGCTGTCAGAAAACCGGTGTATTTTTTATACGCTGTTTGCGGCCAAACAAGGGTTGCTTTTCATGGGGGTTTTTTTCCTATGTTGTAGATAGCGATGTATAAAGGTAAGTACGCTGCTCATACTGGTAACCTCGCAATTAATTTCCGCCGAGGGATGAATAGCGCGTTTGAACTGAAAAATCGACAACAAAAAGGTCCTGAGGCCAGCTCCAATCTCCTCTTTGTCAGCGGTCAAATATTACTTCCAGTTGTGTCTTGCACAATGACGATGTGGCCCATTTAGGGGGCACACACAGCAAACGAAGCCTACTAGCTTGTGGTGAACCAGACTGTCATAGCATCAGTCGGGGCGGTGTCAGGAGACTTGGAATGCCGTCACGCCGAATGCCCGCCCGTTTTCACAGGGCGGTTTCAGAAGAGGCTGAATAGGCTAACATTGGCTGCTTCTCCCGCCCTGGTTAGCGATCGACTTCAGAACAACCAGACGTAGTAAAAGCCGCAGGTGGGCTCATTCCGTGTCTCTTGACACCGCCCCGACCGATTGCGGCGATACCGACTAGATCAGTCTCTCTCAAGCTCTCATCAGGCTCTCCTCGAGCTGCCGGAATTGACTTGCTATTAGGTTGTCCGGAAAGTTCTTAGCGTTTTGCGTTTTGGGTGTTTAACTTTAAACGATCATAACTTTCTTAACACTCATCGGATTTAATCCAAATAAGCACCATTCGAATCAGCACACTTTTGCCAATGTGGCAGCAGTCGAGAAATCCCATCAAAGAAAAAAACGGGTGTCGAGGAATTCCACGAAATCTCCCGAAGTCTTTTTGCCTGGTCTTAATTGATGAAGTATTTTTCAGCAAGGAAGTTCTGAAAATGTCTGAAAAGGTGACAGTCGGTTGGTGAAAGGTCTAGAGAATATGGGGTGAGGTAGAACTCAACTCCCAATTCGTTCAATTTATGGATAGTGTTTGTAAAAACGTTCGTCGGGCTTGTCATGCAAAAGAATCGGAACTTCTTTGATAAGTGTTGGCTGCAGCTGACAATATTTTCGGTACATTTGGTCGGTTTGTTCACAGTAGGGTTCTGCTGTGATGGTTTGGCCTGGTGATGAAAAGTTATAGTGGATTACAACAGCCGATGACCACCAAACCTGACCAGAATTTTTTTTCGCGAGGGTTCGGCTTTGAATTACCTCGGTGGTCCTCCAAATCCAACCACTGTCCGGAACGTCTCCTGTTATCATACATGATCCATTTTTCATCACAGGTGACAAATCCGTTCAAAAACGGGTCAATTCTTTTGCGCAAAAGCAGTGAAGAAGGAACCTCGAGACGTGCCGATTCCTGCCGGTCACTCCGATTGTGGGGCACCCAATTGTCGAGTTTTTTCACCTTCCCAATGCGTTCCAACCATCTGAACCATGGATTGCCAATCCGAGCTCTTCTCTATCTCTCGAACCTGTTTGAGCAGCCTTCAAAATCTCCTCAAAATCCTCGTCAGATATTGCTTTAGGTCGACTGCCATGAGGTTCATCTTCAATGCTGAAATCTCCTGAACGAACTTTGTTACCATCGCCAGCACAGTGCTTCTCAAGCCCACTATTGGAGGGCCCCATCACCTCGGTTTTAATTGCTGAAGCTGTTTCGCGCTTCGCGGCTTGCCAATATTTATAGTCGAAAAAAATGCGTCCGAAGTGCTCTTGTCCACTATGCTTCGAAAAAATTCTGAAAAAAGAGCGCGTTTATTCAAAGCAGTGATGAAAACGCAATTATACCATCAGATAGCGCAAGAAATTCTCTACAGGACTACTGAGAAGCAAGGCAGAATGAGTTTTTAATCAGCAGTGAATGTACAAAGATTAGGTGCACAAAACGCTAAGAACTTTCCGGACAACCTAATATTTTTCCGCCAGCAGTGCACATTACTGCTCTGTAAAGGGCAACAAGTAGTAGTATTTGACCACTGGCATAGTGGTCCTAATTGGTCTCATGACCAAGTTCTTTTAGTCGTTGACTTTTTCACTTTCAGGCGCACTAGTTACCCCTTAGGCAGCGTTCAGACTTCGCGACGGCAGCGCTTCGGTCGCGCGTTCGACGCGATCGATGCGCATGCTTTCGACTGCGTCGAACGGCTCGCCCGAAGTCTGAACGCTGCCTTAGTAGGCGAAGAACGTATTTTCTGATAGTTGGTAAGCTGATCGGAGGTGTATACTCCCTCCGTTGAGGGAAAAATTTTGGAACTTCGGATGGGAGGATAGGAAGGTTGCAAAAGGGGGTCGAATTGGAAAAAGAATTCAAGGGGCGAGGTGTTTTTAGCAAAAGTTTCCGATAGCGCGATGATATGGTCTGCGCGCAACTGGTCAATCCTCATTTCCATGTGCGGCCCTACCCTTTTGTGGTGCAGCTACGAATGAAGGAAGTGGATAGAGTAAAGAATTATGTTATCACAATCAATACTGTGATAGATTGATGTTGCAAGACCGACTAAAATTGGATACGGTAGTTGCCGTGATGAAAAAAGTGAACTGCTTATCAAGTTTCCAACTTGATAAGCAGTTCACATTTTTTCATCACGGCACCTACCGTATCCAATTTTACAGAATAAGCAAATGGACAGCGAAACAAAGCAGCAAAACGGCATTGCTGCTAAAATGGATGAGACCGAATCCGTTTTTGCGATCTCTGGGTCATAATTGCTCCATGATGACTGTGAGCATCCTTTTCCTTTTTCTAGGCATGTGAAATCCTCTTCGACGAAGCGGAAATTCAACGTCTGAGTTGAACCGAAATAATAATTACATTCGCTGTGAAGGATGGCTGGTTACGCGAAATTGAGGGGGCGACGCGTAGCTGCACGCTGAACAGGAGCATGCAGCAGGAGTGTAGGAAGCAACTGCTAGCGAAACTGCAAGCTAATTCATATTAGCAAACTAAAATGTTGTTTTGATTGTAATAATTCCACCAACTATACAACATAACCTTTTGTACACT
>MU946806.1:0-12806 GCA_036418165.1 Cooperia oncophora
TGCACTACAATTGTTAGAAATGGGTCCAAGTTTTGCTCCATCACAATCAATAACTCCCAATGTCTCGCGTAAGATTGTGGGTAACCTGCAAGTACTCCATGATCGCCTAGATATAAGGCCAATGCGGAACGGCGACAAGGGGGCGCAATAGACAATCCAAGATTCCCACTCTGCCCTTCCCGGTCAATTTTCACAGGAACCCAACATTGCTGTTGACAATAAATTCCTCATGTTTGCCACTTCCATCTTCAGAGTAGTACGACAATGTGCTTGCATGCGAACCAGTCCTCCTTCAGAGATGCGAGGTTTCAAAGAAAGGCGTGACGGCATAAAGGCTGGTAGAATTCGGTTTTCTATTAGTGACAAAGGTGGGGAGTTCGTGGTGCTTCTACAAGAACTTGACAGAGCAATCACGAGAACGCACCTTCAAGATGAGACCTTATATGGAAAATCATCGGAAAAGAATACACTAAACAATATCGTAAACTAAACAAGACCTGGTGTAGTGTAGCGAAGGCTGCGGGAATGTCTAGTACCACAATCAATCGCTCAAGTATGACCTACCCACCTGTCCTGTTCTCTATTTACTTATAAAAACTCACAAGCTCACATCATCGGATCTGGCTTCTGATAACCCTGGCCACTTTTTAAGACCCATTATAAGCAACATTCGGGGGCCCACTGATAAAATATCCTGGTTTCTCAACTTTAGGACAGCTTCTTCAGCATGTCCCTGCCCACCTGACTAATACAGGCATGCTGCTAGATAAGTTGTACAGCGCCAACCTTCATGAGGGTTGCGTCATAGAATCATTTGATGTTACGTCCCTGTACACCAATGTTTCAAATGACGCTGCGCTGGAGGCCACATATGAACTGTTATGTGAACATGGATCCTCTCTCAATTTCTACGGATTCACTGTTTCACAAGTAATGACGGTTCTGCGGGAATGCCTAAAGTGTTCTATTTTTAGGTGGGCGGGTGAGTACTATAAACAACTGAGAGGCCTCGCTATGGGACAGCGGTTAGCCCCTGTGTTAGCCATAGCGTTCATGTCTAAAGTCGAGAATCCCGTGGACCGGAGACAATCGATACATTGATGACTGTCTCATCATATGTTCAACCCAGGACGAAATGGATGTCTGTTTCAGTCTTTTGAATGAGCAGTCTGAAAACATCAAACTTACACGGGAAAAGCCCGTGGAGAATTGGTTACCGTTCCTCGATGTTCAAGTCCAGTTGCTACGAGAAAGTGTCAGGACCAAATGGTACCGGAAGCCGAGCAACAAAAACATTTTGATACACTATGCCTCGGCTCATCCGATGGGAACCAAGAAAGCTGTCGTCAAAAACATGTTCAGGATAGCTCATAAGGTCTCATCAGACAGCGACTAAAAAAAGAGTTGTCAGACTATCGCGTTATCCAATCCTTGCTCTGAGACGACTCGACGGGGGTATTACACGTGTCGGGGCACTTCCAGAACAACACCTCCCAATAAAGTCCTCTTCTGCCTGCCCGATATTTCCGAACAGGTTAGCAGGACGATTCGACTACTGAAACGATGTGATCTCCAGGACGATATTAGTATCGTGGAAATACCCCCATGTAACTTAAAACGTCACCTTATTCGCAACCGGCTTTATGACACCTTATGTGATACCCCGACTGTGTTGTTGTCCCTTCGGCAGACAGGGCGACTGCATGAAGTCGGCAGTCATCTACTCGATACACTGCCAGAATTGTGGCAGTGAGTACATAGGTGAAACAGGGCGCCCCCTTCGTGTGCGGGTTAAAGAACATCTGGAGGGGCTCAGTAGATTTAAGGTCCACTCGGAGCTCATTCCCCCCTCGGAGCTCATCGAGTTGAACACCATGGAGGCACGTCATTTGACGTCTCGGTGGTCATCTTAGCGCAGGAGCCCGAGATCACGGCGCGTAAGACATTGGAGGCATTTTGGATCACTGCCAAGGACCCTAAAATGAATAGAAAGGAGGAGTGTGTGGCTGTGACCCGCGAACTCGCGCCTTTCCTCGACCTCTGTAAGTTTTGATCTACCGTGAGGTCGGAGGGTGTAACTGGTAATGATTAATCCGCATTCAAGTCAACCTCAGGGTGGTCGAGCCCGCACTGCGGCGTCTAGATCAAGGTGAGCCATAACACTATCGATCGATACCGTTGGGTCGTTTTACTAGTTTAGTGAAATTGTCTTGAGAATTGTTGAGGCGTTGAGCGGGCAGGTCTCATATGTTTTTTGTCCATTTCAGGCTCTGACGAAGGCGAAGACGCCGAAACGTTGGCCTAATAAAGTATTTCAATCTTGTCGAGGCTCGAAGACAAACTACATAGAATATCAGTATGCCAAGATTGCAAGAAAGTCGAACATGGGCCATCACACAATAATCTCATTACGCAGTGTTTTTAATTCATTCTTTTCCGTACATCCCTATTTCTTATTTCAATTGCACATTCTCTACTTTTACTTCCTTATTTTTTTGCAATACTTAAACCTTCTTGGAATGACAATTCATTTTGTAGTACGAGACTCGTTGAGGCCATCGTTTCTACCTGCTGCTACGAAAACATTCGGTGTAAGCTTGACCCGCGCAACACGCACAGAATGACCCTTTGATCCAGAATCTAAGCCCCTTTTTTATAGATCCTTGGGTCCGGCTCATGGATCCAAAAATGAACTGCAGCGGAGAATGCTTGCAATTACATGCGAGCTAACTCCCAAGATAGCATTCTTACCGGAACCCTAACATGCTCACTGCAACCAAATACATATACGGGCTGGTTTTGTTTCTAATAAACTGCGGCTCTTTATTTTCTTAGTCATTATGCGGTCACTTGTTGGTTCTTGAAGGTATCGCAAGGTTGCGGGAATTTGGTCGTTCGGTTTCCATCATACAGTCTTCGAAGGAGGCAGTTCTGCTAGAGCATTTACCGTCTGGCCCAGACAAATGCCAGCGTGGGGTCGAGTTTGAAGGAGAACACATGTTCTTATAATTTTGCTCTCTTCAAGTAACAGTAGGCAGAAAGTTCCATAAAAAATCGAAGACAATAAGGAGGTACGGCAAATTGAAAGTTGCAAAAATTGGCGTTTATGGATTCTCTCGAATCGTCCATGCTCCGATGTTAAGGGTCTACGCTCGACTCTTGCTTTGTCTTGTCGCTTATTCTCCACACAACTCTTGTCCCCCGAGATCAATGGAGCAACCCCAAATTTCTGCTGATTATGTCATGTATGTTTATTTGCGGTGCTTGGAGACACTTATCGTTCAGAGTGGCCGTTCGGTGTCATCAGGTGTCAGTCGCGTTTCAGCGGCTAACCGACGTTTTGCTGTTCATGCAACTTTCTGGAAACGATAGTCTCCGTTTATCAGTACCCGCCAGCCGTTCGCTTCGTCACCACGGAACGGCCGAACGGTCGCTTGGAACCGGCCAGCACCTTCGTCGTGCCGTGTTTATTTGCTTAATCTGTATTCTCGATGTGTGTGACTGTGTGCCTACGGCACTAGAATACGCTAGCCTGGATTTTGTATGTGGCGAAGGAGGCTAAATATAGCGCACTGTTAAGCTTATTGAGTGTCTTGAGCTGGTTTTTTTGTCAATAGGCTTTGCATCTACTTACTTCCGGCACATTAGCTGAAAGAGTTCTCCCTGACTTCAGACTTCCTCATTTCAGAACTGTTTCCGGCATTGCTGTGTAGATGCTGAAAACAGTCTTAGCAGCGAGTTACCTGAAGAGATTTGCAACTTAGTTTACTGGCCATAAACTTAAATTGAGAGCGATATTACCGTACTCTGCCGTATCATGATGTAGAGATCTACTTAGAGGGCCTGAGGCAGCTGTCTTGATTTGCTACCTCCACCGAGTCCCCTCTTTGTTTCCAGGGTCTCAAGTATGTGATGGAATAGAAAGCGTAGGTGAGCAGAGATCTTTCAAAATTTTTGTTCCACAATACGCTTCCAGAGCCTTAAATTTCTTAAAAATTTCTTAGAAGCTCTCTAAGCTTTGCAGTCTCCTCGAATCATGCTCTAGTCGAATTCGACGATTTCTGGATAACTCTACCAGTTTGACGTTCCGACAAACATAGCAGTATTTATCCCCGTGGTTGTCACATACTACAGGTCGTGTGGGTCAGTGCTGTTGTCATGTCGCGGTCGACCACCGGCGACATTTTTGACTGCGTATTCGGTTTGTGTAATTGTTTGCTTACTATTTCGCACGGCGCTCGTCACAATGTAGGTCATTTCGAGTTGGGGAGTTTTTGTCAAAAACAAATTCCGCGCGCGACAAACGGTCGCGACACCGCAACACACACCTTCACAAGCACCTGTCTCCAGTTTCGAAGCTAGAAAGTTTTCTTCGAAAGATCTTTCTTGAGCCCTGCAATAGTTTGCGAAGGCTAAGATGAATGTCATGATCGAGCCCGAATTTGCTCTTGCGGATCTCTGTCAACGTCAGACTATTTTTTGAGAGGTGGATGAGAAGGCAGAGCCCCAAATGACCTAGAATGTGTGTTTTTCAACTTTCTCTACTCACAGCTTGTCAGCCACACTACTACCGCAGCACATCCCCACTTCTGGTTAATGTGACGCGCTATCGGTATCCCAAAACCCAAGATGAAATCTAATTCACAGCGGTCATAACACAAGGTGCTTTTCGTGCTCACTTGCCAGCAAGGGTAAAGCTACAAGCACGGAGGGTATGAGCCTTGTACAGACCGCTTTCTTCTGCGTTTTAGAGACGACTTGTGAACAGCTCACCAATAGTATTCGAAAGTCTCCGCGTCAACAACGTTTATCGCGTTTTACGAGCGAGCTAGTAGAGCCTTTCCCGGGATCTTGATCCTCAGCGAGTAGCGCTCGCTTTTTTCGCCGTCACCGCTGAGTACGATGGCCGCCAAGAGAGTGGGCGCACACTTAGGCACAGGCAACTGGATGCACCCACAGTGCGCCTGCACTTTGATTGGCCCCGGAATACGGTAGCACGCAGACTGCCCTTTCACTGCGATTACAGTAGCTCTGGCAGGGATTAGAAATATGAAAGGGTCTTAAGTTATGAATGGCTTCTTCGGTTTTCTTTCAACATTATGGCTTAGTTTACTTACACTTTTCTTGTTTTCCCTGCAGAATGACAGAGGCTGCCGATGTCTATTTCTCCGCTTTTATCCTCGCTGAGAAGTACTCATTTCCCCTGGGAGGAGGACGAGCCTCAGATGATGGGTTCAATGAAGAGTTTCCTACCTTTCCATTACTGTAGTAATAATTTTATTAGTATTCTTGAAATCTTTGGAAAACGAGCGGAAGTTGTTTTCGTAATAATTTCTTTTGATTGATAGCTAGCGATTATATGCAACACGATACTTCAAGGTCGTGCATAGACGAACGACGGTAAGTGCCACAAGTTGATTCGGAATCGAAATTGACCGAACTGGGTTACTGAACCTTAATTCGTCCGTCCAACACCTCGACAATAGCCATTGAATGAATTATAGCTCAACAGACATAATCTCGTCTCTCCTCATAGTTGGACCTCCTGAAAAAAAGTGGTTCCCAATAAATGCTATGAGACATCCCAACATGAGGCAATTTGAGGTCGTGGTCGCATTGGACGGTCGATCAGTGCCGTCAAAGGGGATAATCGTTGTTTTCACTGTGAACAAACCCGGTTGAGAAAGAAAATGCGAATTGGTGAAACGCTGACCGTACAGTCGTCAGCATACCATTGCCCCGATTTTTGAACCATCACCGGCTAGTTTCGTTCTGTTCAAAGTATCGACCTCAACTGTCCACTCAACGACGTCCAGCAATTGTCACTCCGACCGACTCTTGCAAGGTCAAAACTCGCTGACCATTACCTCCATTACATGGGGCTCCATATTTGAACATTCAACCCATCAAATTTTCAAAGGAATGTGATATTCTCCAATGAATTAGGTGGAAGCTGGCTTGGTTTCTGGGTGCTCAAGTAATGAAAGACTCGTTCAAACAAGAACAGCGCAGTAAATGTAATTCTTCAAGTATGGAGTTCTGCAGTGTTCCGGTTAGATTCCGAGCACACTTGAGATAAATGGTGCGCTTCCCTAGATTATGTTGAGTAAACCAGCCGAGACTTATTTGAAAATGAGATGACATTTTAAACACACCAGATGTTGGCCGCTGAATTTTAGGTTGAGAACATACCCTATATACCCTGTAGTTTATTTATACCCTATAGTTTTATGACGCAACTTATGTTTTCCAGTAATCGCAAGAGGAACTACCCTCCCATTTATTTTTTCATCAACTTATCCCTCTACTGCTTCTTGTAGTTCATCTACGTTTCCTAATTCATTTTGAAAACACAGTGTTATATGGTCAGTTCAATGAGGATGGAGGGGAGTGACCGGCGAGATAGGTTTGGCGCGGCGCCAAACCCGTTTCCCACTATTCACTGAAGCGGGTAGGCTACAAAAAATGGTTGAGCTAAGACCGATACGAACGATGTGATGGAGCGTTGTCGGTTGCTGGCTTCAACAACTAGTAAATACACGCGTTTGGCGCTGCGCCAAACCCATAAAACCTGACACGCCCCTTCCTCCGCTTGCGAACTAGTCTATAGGCGGTTTCATTAGGAAACAAATTCTTATATTCACGTGATTTGTGAACGTTCTGTAGCATTACGCTCACGTTCCGTTTCCCATCTACAAGGAGGCAAACAAAAGGAGAGTCTAGCGCTTCAATTTTGAGCCTAGAACAAGTTCATCTAGCACAACCCATAAATTACAGAGTTATCGATATTTTCTCATTGGAATGCGCTCCTTAAAGGAAAAGGTTCTCTCCCAAGGATAAAGTGGAACTAATTTGGAATTCCTAAGAAGTTTCTTGGCAAGAATTATTTTCTTCAAAAAGTGAAGAAAAATTCAGATTGCAGGAAAGAAACACAAGCTCAGCTAAGGTCTCTGACTGAGATCCTCAGCTCTCTGAATGTAGGTATTCGAAGGGGTCTCCGCGCAGAGTGGTAGTGACGTCATCGTGCCCTACCTGATAGTTCACCATTCCGGGGCTCTTTAGTCCTTGAGACTTGAGCAAATTTTCCTTTCCAATAACGGTAATTCTAGCTGATGAGGATTTCTTTTATTTCACCTCTCCCGCCCTCCCCTTTTCACAGCTGAGAACAATCTTGGTAGGGATTTCATACTTTTTTTGCAGATTATTACGACTATTTCGCTCTATCTAGTTCTAGGAAGCCAACATCCAATTAGCTGGAATGTGACCGTATCACATTGTCGCTGCCTGCTCTCATAAGCATGGTGTTTCGGAGTATAAGCCTGTATGTTCCAGCTCGATTAGCCACTTACAAGATCCGTTTCTCAACGAGTTCGGCGCATCAGCCGGCGGCTAACCAACAGCACGAGCGACGCACGTTGACGTGCTTCTCCCGTCGTAGCTATCCCGAAGCGAGAACAAGCTGCTGTTGCGGCTACTGATGCTGCACTAGCCGCTCATTAGCTTCTTTTCTCTGTCGCTCCGACTCTCTCTTCCTTCTTCCCGGACTGTTCCCAGAGAGATGGTTATCTGATCTCGTCCATTCGCAACATCCATTAGCCAGGATAGCTAACTGCTAGAGTCTCCTTTTTGCCTCACGAGACACTATGTTCATGTGTTCGGAAGCCTTGCGTTTCCTAGGTAGCCCCAAGAACACATAACTAGCAAAAAACTGCATTGACCCACCCCTTCATTTCTTGTCGTTCTTCATATACTATGACAAGTAGCTGGGCTGTCGTAGTGTGTCAGGGGTGGTCTTTGTCCACTGTCACCAACTCTATTGTATGGCGAAGGTGAGACCCGAAGCGGCCTCCTTCAACTCTCATCGTCAACCCCGTTTTATTTCGCTGTGAGCCTGACTGACTGCTTCTGCTGGTTTACTCTGTTTGTCTTTTTCTCTTCATAGCTCTTTTTCCTTTAGACTAGACTGGAGGATATTACTGCCACTACATTTGTCCATTCAGCGTTGAAACTATCTTTCCAACTATCCTTGCCAGTTCACTGAAAATGAGCAGACTTCTTTCAAATAACAAAGATAGACCAATAAAACGGTGGAAAATCCTAAGGTTGTTGATTCCTAGTGGTCCGCCCATACTTCTGTTATCGCCAACACAGCCCACCCGACTCGGCCAGTCGTTGCGTGATCGCAAATGTGTTTATTACGGTGATTGTGCGCGAGCGGATAACTGATACAACGGTACCAGACACACTCGACTCGGGTTATTTCACCTTGACTGCGCTGTCGCCGCCGCCTGTTGACTCGTCCGCAACACCCACGACCAAACATACTCTCAAAGAAATATGCACATATGCGGACACCATGGAACGGCCTTCGTAAAATGTAGCAATGACCGACCTTGTGATCATGAGAACCGGAAAACTCGGCCAATCATGTCAGGCAGCTGAAATGAGCTGTCTTCTACCGTAGCTATCCAGTCAGCGCACTTTCGCCATGCTGCGCTCTCCCGCCGATTCGGCGCTTTTCAAAGTGCGACGCACTTCCGCTCAAGTTACGGTAGTTCCGCTGTCTGCGCTTCCTTCCTTTTCGTTATATGTCATTCTTTGTTCCACTCAACATACCGTACTCGCTTCCGGATCCGCTTTTCCTTACTTTCTACACAATTGACCGATTTGAGCCCACTCTTCCAGAGCGCCCACGTGGTGTCCGTCAGTGGGGCGGAGTCCAGTTTTCAAGTGTTTTCGTAATAATTGACCCTTTTTCGTGAATCCAACACTTTACAACAAATGCTTCATTCTGTTATGGCCGTATATAGGTTACTTGCGTCGCTATCACTACGATTTGGTTGTTTTCTTAACACTGCCTCGTTTACAGTTTGTATTCGAAGATACAACGAAAGTGACTAGTGTGAAACTATTATTGAAACAATACATTTGATCATGATACAACTTTGGCAACAATTGTTTTTCAAGTGTTGAGCGATGGCTTTCTCCATTTCTCACTAAGTTTCGTTCCTCTCATGCAACTCGTCGATCACTCGACAAAAGATAAAAGATAAAAGATAAAAGATAGACACTGAAAAGCACTTACAAAACTTTATGGGCACTAGAGTCCAGCTTCTCTCTTCGCCGCTATTCCGTTCTTCAGGGAGCAGGGGTGCACGGCACATCCCAAAGTTGTGATTTATGGTTAAGCACAACCGTTCTTTCACTCTACGAACGAGCAAGTAAACCAAGAAGCTAGAACTTCCTTTCATCTTGGGAAGTACATGGTGGTGAGTTTCAAAGAGGATTGCTCGAAGGTGCACTGGAGTCGCAGAAGCTTTCATTCAAATAGCCTTACTATTCAATCCTTTCGTTCAGTATGAATAATTGAACTATCCCTGAGCCTCATGTGATTGAAATCTTCTTTTGAAAAATTGAGGACTCGTACAAATACTTTATTGGTAAGCTTTCGCTGTACTAACAGCTTCGTCAGACCTTAAACAATCAAATCAAGCAAAAGCATAGGCAATACTTAACCTATCCTGTTAAGCTATTATATAAAACACTGCCAGGACGATTATTGACGCGGAAGTAAATGTATAAATCACTAAATACAGATGCTATACGCAATGTTAAAACCCAATTAGTTAGTGAACGTCCTTACCCAAGTGGACCACCCTATGCAACTAAAAGTCACTCGCGGAATGCGACGTGCGTGACATTTCTTAGGACTTCTTTATCGTCACCACTACGATATCAGCCTCATTGCTTCCAATAGCTCATCCCTGATGTTGATTTCCGGTGATAGTCGCTTGATAGCTAGGCTTCAAGCAACTGCCACGAGGCGATATCGTAGTGGTGAATGAATAAAGAGTCCTAAAATGTCACGCACGTCGCATTCCGCGAGTGACTTTTAGTTGCATAGGGTGGTCCACTTGGGTAAGACGTTCACTAACTATAATTGGGTTTTAACATTGCCGTATACATTGTATTATAGTGATTGATACATTTACTTCGGTCAAATAATCGTCCTGGTCAGTGTTTTTATATAAGTTAACAGATGTTAAGTATTGCTATGCTTTTGCTTGATTTGATTGTTTAAGGTCTGACGAAGCTGTTAGTACAGCGAAAGCTTACCAATAAAGTATTTGTACGAGTCCTCAATTTTTCAACCCCAAGATTTTTCGTTCAGTGACAAGCGGTTGCGCCCGTTTATTCAGCAGAGTGGTCAATTTTTTTTTCGGAAATCGGCCCATATACAGTCCTCATCATTGCGGACCGGTGGGGCGTGTCAGCCAGTATGAGTGTGCACACTGTTGAAGCCGTTCTCAGCCTTTTGTTGAAACGCGTATGCGACAAAAAGTGGTAGAAAACGAGTAATACGAAGGATATAATACAGTAATGTCACTTGCCCGCTTCAACAACTGGTGCAGAACGACTTTGGCACCGCGCCAAACGCAGCTGCACTGACACGCCCCACCGGTCCGCAATGATGAGCACTGTAATTTGCAATACGTGTTCATTCCATTCAAAGCTGTCACCTTGAAAATACATTGTCCAAGTGTCCTTGCTACATATACAGCGCTACTTTGGTTTTTTTTGCTTATTTTTGTTTGCTCGTCCGAGTACTCGGGGTCCGGTAAGGCAGGTCAAGTAGCGTATGAAGGACATGAGTTAAGGTGTGCGGAGGCCTAGCTCCGCACACTAACTCAGCTCTGCAGCGCTCACGAAGCGCCTGGGTGGCGCATGCTTCGGAATGAGCGTGCTGCTATGATGCAGACTCCATAGCACGCTTGCTACAGTCCATGGAAGGTGTACGCATAAGTAGTGTATCTAGAAATCTGCACAGATTGCAGAAATATGAAATATAGACAGCCAGTGTGTCACAAGCTTCTCTTTCTATTGTGCAGAAATGAATGTACTTTTGCAAAACAATTAGCCTTGCGCAATGGTCAATGAACGAAAATCGGAAGTCGGCCGCAAAGGTTCAAAGCCCTGAATGAGAAACCTTTACCTATCAAGTGCACTTTTTGCATGTTATGTGCAGTGCCGTGATACACAACACAATTATGTGTGGCAAAATAGATGGCACTTGAAGCTTTATTCAGAACCGCTATGATAATCGAGTTTTCTGTTTTCACTTTTTCTAGATGGCTAGTGCTGGTCCTCGTGTTTACTTAAATTTGTATCCATGCTCAACTAGCTATTTGATTGCTTGAGTGTACGACGGGTGTGTCAAAACGGAGTTGCAGCTCTAATGCATACAGCGGACAGTCTATCGCCTAGTTTTTGATCAGTTGCGAGTTTGTAGTGGTACTTATCAGTGGAGTATCTGTTTGCACGGTTTTACCTTGATGAACACTTCAACAGTACATAGATAGCTGTGGAGTTTCATCGTCCTTAACACCAGCACTGGAGCCGTTGACTCATAGTAGTTCCACGGAAATATTCAAAAAAGAATCGATAGACATTCAAGATACTGCACTGTGTTTACCTACGATGAATCATAGGATTTATCATGACTTTAGTACATTAAAGGGCTAACGGCCTTTGGGCGTCTATGGCGTTTCCTTGTGGTGTATCACTGATATCTAATGGTCTGCATGAGGAGCTGCAAAGAACTTGGTAGAGTCGTTATCATAGCTCCGACCATGTCCCAGAAAAATTAAGCTGGATTCCTTCTTGGCTATCCCCGAATAATGCTTGACATACTCTGACTTTCAAGGATTGGAGCTTCTCCACAGTCGGTCAAAGAAGTCTAAAAAAGTTTCAGAACTAGCAGTGATCTTAGAGTACTCAGAATTGATGAATCCATCGCATCCCTGCGTAAATGTAGGAACCGAGTGGTTCACTTAAGACTACTCTGAAATTTTTCGCAGCAAATTTTGCAACAATTTGCTAAGCTCTCCTTCTGAACTGTTTGCCTTATATCAGAGAGCATTACCGCTTCTCGGCTTTTTTGGACGACCTGCTTTGTTCAGTGAATTACTCAAGATTCCTGAAACAACGGCTCCTGAAATGTGCTAAAACTAAGAGAAAAAAAAGACCGGCGCCAGCATGTCCTAGAGCTCTGTGTTACTGTGTCAACCTCCCTTTTGAACGCAGTTGTTTTGGCCATGGGTCTTGGATGAGAGGTGTCGTGCTCGACGTTCGTCACGAGTTAGACCACCCCACATCGGACTGTTCGTCCGTCCATTTTGCTAGTTAAAAGATGTTTGTTTGAGCAAGTTGTGTCTAAAATTCTCTTTTCACTCACCATCCACTGGTGCTGCTCAAATAAACAGGCGTTGTTTTGTGTACAGGCGCACGCGCCTCTACATCGCTGACGGCCACCCGACGAGCTGTACCACCATCGCCGAGCTGACTGTGAGTGCCGGACTCACATCATCATCATTTTCGACTCATAGTTTTGAATGACTCATGACTTATAGCAGCATTCACTTCTCTGTTTTCTCTGTTTTGATTCCTTCGCGGGCTAGTCATCTACCTACGCTTGATTCAGCCAAATTTCAAAAAATCATCTTTGAATGGGTGGAAATCGGGCACTTGCTCTTTGATGTGGAGCTCCGGGAATTCCCTGAATCTGGGCCCAGACCCACAAGTTGCTATGAAGTCACTTGTTAATCATGCTCTTCTTTTTTATCCTCAGATGTACTCGGATCTTGTTTTACAGAAGAAATCCATTAAAGTCGCAGGTATCTCACCGCGCATCATTTGCGTTTTTCCGTGAAAATTCTCTCTTCTCATAATCTCGTCAAGTGGCTGTGTTAGACAACCTCGAACTATAGGCACGGTAGAGGGGAACTCCTCCAAGCAGTTGAAGCAGT
>MU946807.1:0-12601 GCA_036418165.1 Cooperia oncophora
AGCCTTTGGGGAAAGCACAATGATCATGGGTCTCCGCTCAAACGATTATTGTGGATTTGTACTAAAGGTCTGCATTTCAGGTTAGAGTACAAATATACTCGTCTGATTGAATCGCGCAATGGTGAACTACCGGCGGCCGAGTCATGCGGTCTCGAAGACGACGAGGATGATGAGGTAAGTTCTCCCAACGCTCTTTGCACCAATTTCAATTCCCAAGAGCAGTCTTCCTGTTTCAGGCAGCCGACAGAGTGATTTTTGCGAAAGGACGTCGGAAAATTTTTGGTGGTCGAGACACGGAGGCATTTGTGCCTCTTGAGAATGAGGACTGATCTGTGGAGATCTTCTCAATCAGCCTTGTCCAGCTCGCTTTTTGATTTGCTTGTCCATATCTTTGTCTGTCTATGTGCTCCTGTGCGCATAATCAGAGCATTGTGCGATTGCGGCCTTTGGCCAGTAGCTGATTTCGCTCTTTATTTGCATATGGCGTTGTATGTGCTACTTCGGATTCGCTCCACAGGTATCTTATTCACAAGCTAGCGCATCCTATTTGCCTCCGTTTTACGCTGGTTGACTAGCCACAGTAGTGAGACTTCTGCTCCAACTCCTCCAATCAATCTAAATCCCTTACATATTTCACGATTATACCCCGTATCTCAGGGTAGAGAGGGCGTGTGCGTGCTGTTTCAAATCCAACGTGTCGGCGACTGGGCATAGGGTGGCTTTGCCCAGCACAAGGCAGTATGCGGTTGCCTCAAATGAAAATGAGCCACGAAAAAAGCATACTACGTAAACGGAATACGTAGCCAGTCCTGTTCGGATGGTGTATGCAGCCACGCCCTTTCCAGTCTAGGATATGGAGGATACACGTACGTCATTGAGAATGTTTCATCGTGACTTTCGAACAACCTCTGGACAGCAAGAGAAGAAAGACGTGGCGCAATTCTTCGGAGACGCTCTCCCTAAAGCCTTCCCGCAACAGTTTGCAAGACATGAACTGAGTTTAGAAATGTCAAGCGCGCAGATGAGGGATAAGACGAGGGGTTAGAGAGCAGAGAGACACGTAAACAGCTTGTGGGCGTTCGTTCTTGCTGGGCGGAGACATCATGTCACCGGAAGCCCCTACCGTCCTTGCCGCACGTTTGAGGGACAAAAGTTGCGCACATTCTACAGCTGCAGGCTTGCCCATCTTATACCGGGAATTGACCCCTATTTTATGCATTCGCGCATTGTGTCTTCAAATTATGGCTAATAAAACGGTGTGGAACGGAGGTGAATGGCGCTGTCAGCTCCCAACCATAATGACCAAAAATTCCATAGCAATCTTTAGAGAATTACGTGCCAACGCGGGTTTCCACAGCGATCTCCATCCACTACACTTATCCCCGTCAAACAGCCTGCTAACGCTAGATCCTACTTGTATTCGTTACATCAAACACGCCTACTACTTCTCAGTATATTTGGTACATTTAGTGCACTTTCAATGTAAATATTGTATTTTCAAAAGCATATCGCCTGCTGGTATATCATCATTATCACATTATTTTGACTTCTTTTATTAAATATTCTTAATATTTGAAGCAATCTAGACATCCAGAAGACATCGATAACCCGTGACATATTAACATGGTGAAGTGATTTGTAGAATCGAAATTCGAATATAAGATCTAATAGAGTAAGCTTCGTGGGGGAAGGACTGAGCGGCCAAACAAATGGACCACTCGTCGTGGGTAAAGCCTTGGGCCACTGTGCCGGCCGACTGTTTCCAATGTTCTTATTCAGCCACCGGTACGCTCTTGAACGTCATCTGGGTGGTTCATTTGACACACTGTTCCTTCGAGAACTCATTGACATGTAGTATATCCAATAGGCCATGTTGAACATACCAAATGCCTGAAAATTTGAAACTTTCTCGATTTGTTGGAAAGTAATTGTAATGTATCGAAGTAACCTACGATGGGAAAAGCTATGCTAGCCGCTTTGTCTATCGCAGCTCCTAGTTCGCTGCCTTTTGTCCGTCGCAGGCTGATTTCAGCAATGCTCCTGAAATGGAGTCTCTTTATAATAGTTTGTTGTGATGACTGCAGATATTTATCACCGCACTTCGTGATGCGACTCTTATCGCAAGTGCTGCTTAGGCAGCGTTCATACTTCGCGACAGCAGAGCTTCGGTCGCGCGTTCGACGCGATCAATGCAGTCGAAAGCATGCGCATCGATCGCGTCGAACGCGCGACCGAAGCGCTGCCGTCGCGAAGTCTGAACGCTGCCTTAGTTACGGATGGAACACCTTCGTTCTCAGGCCCACGAATTAACGGTGGTTCTTGTGAAGTGGGACGGGCGAAGCAAAGCTTTGGGGTAGTTATTTCATCACGCCTACCTATTTTGCTTTGCAACTATCCCAGCCGAAACTCGACTCCGGGTACAGTTTTCAGATTAGCGAATATTTTTAAGGAGGAAGGGGATTTGGCCATTTTTTCCAAATTCCTTTCTTGGCCTTGTAAGGCTACGTTCATAGCCACAGCATTCACCAGTGGCGCGAAACAACCGTATCGAGGTAAACGCCGAAGGCCAGCGACTAGGGAAGTATAGGTATCGATCTAGCGAGGCCGGCGTCTCCAGCGTCCAGGATGGAGAATATGGGGAAGTAGGAGAGTAGCAGACAGCTGGATTAGGCGTCGTGTGCAACTGCTCCGTACAGCTGCACTACACCGCACACAAAATTGCATAATTCTGTATTTCAGTAGTTTCGCGATGCTGTTGCACAGGCCAAAATTTCACGACGTCTAATCCAGCTGTTTTTTAGATCCTAGTTCCATACTCTCAAATGTTGTACGCTGGCAAACGCTGGTGGATGCTGGCGTTCGCTAGGCCGGCGCCTACACTTTCTTAGTCTCTTGAGACGCTGGTGAATGTTGCCGCAAAGTATGAACGCAGACTAAGACGTGCAACATAGGACCAGCACAGCGAATGGGTGAACTCCACTCTCACACCGACAATAAACGTTACCCCTATGTTTCTGCGAACTGGGTTCCCCGTATCTTCGCTTTCACCTTGTTTTTTGTTGTAAAAAAAACGAAGGTTGAAGAATCATTTTCATACTGATGTACTGTAGTGCAGTTTTAGCTCAAGCTTCGATTGAAACTTGCCTTCGTATTGCTGAAGAGTTGCCATTTGCCGAGGATATGGACAATCCAGCAGCACCTCTCAACCGCTGGTCATCAATTTTGTCATTGTAAGCGACTATCGCCAACTCAATTAACGAAAAGAAGACATCGATTGCTTTCACGTATGAAGCCTGAAAAGCGGTTTTAGGGTGCGTAGAAGAGACAAGTAAGGAAACTGGTGAAGCTGCTCTCTCACAAAAAACGCCTCCAAATTTGCAAGTCCAGCCAACTTTTTTATCGCAGAACTTTCGGGGCAAAAGAAAAGCTTCCCATAAAAAAATGCTAGAAAAACAAGGCCAGACAGCGTTCAGAAATTACAACAACCGACAATCCTCCCCCCTCCCCTGAAGACTAACCTTGAATCATTTGTGTCATTTATAAGAAGGGTTGTTTCCGCCTGACCAGAGCATAGCGATCAATCTATCCGTGAAAAGTATTGATATTCCAACCTTAGGTAGAGACCTGACGATGTTTCCGAACTGGAAGGTTAGGGCCATTAGCGACGAAACCGACAAAGTGATTCTGGCGGGTAATGCGCGAGTGTCCATCCAGAACGCAATCCATGAAATGAACACCGAGACATATGTTGGCAGGTACATCTTGAAAAAATCGTTCTCTGTAAACAGTTCATAGTTCGCTACATTTAGCGTACCTGCAGAATGTAGAAGCCGTAGAGTCTTTCAAAATCAATCGTCACACCAAGACGGTGCCAAAGGCCAGCGGTGTATGTCTGAGATCGTGACAGTCTCTAGAAGCACCTTAGGAAAGGTCACATGCCAACTTACCTCTGTAACTGAGTAATAGGTCATATTTGCCATTTTGAAATCAGGCAAATTGAAAGTCGTTCTTCACAGCGCTCACCGGAGACCATTCAAGCCATCGAAGTGAAACCTGATTCAATTAAAATAATTTCATGGAAATCAGGACTAGTCCACTAGAAATCTAGGTCATCCACCACGTCTCCATTTCCATCACCGTTCCAAGTACCCCTCAACCGCCCCCAACTTACAGAGTTTCAGCCTCCTTAGACATACACTGCCTGCACTTTCCCAGAAAAAAAGGTCGAAAAAAGGCTTCAATGCAAGTTGAGTGGTTGAAATAGCAAGTATAGCTTGTAACATTGCAATTTGTCGGGGGCGGCGAGCGCAGCGCGGCACGAGCTCGCGTCCGGCTGCCTTGCTCTACCAATGGTGATCGAGCAATGATCGATGTAGGAAGGAATCAGCCACTGGTGGGAAGGCCGCAGGTGGGAACCGTTATTGAGTCAGTCGGGAGGGGGGTCAACGGAGCGTGGGTTTCGGCGCTGCTGAAGCGTCTTTCCCATCATCCATAAAATGCCCCAAACCGCAGCTATTGATGGATGATCTATGGCGCAATGGGAAGTGCCAAAGGCTCCGCTCCCTGACACGCCCGACTGACTTCGGTGTTGACAACTGTAGCATCCTTATTGTCTTATAAAGGGGCTGTTGTGGAAAAGAACAGTGGAATATAAATGAATCAACCGAAAAACTGCTCAATACAAAACTCAAAAAAAGAGAATTTCGCGAAAACTTGCTTCTTCACCACTAACCTCAGCTGAATTGTATGAGTAGCTCTCCAGTAACAAAGTACACTTGATGCTGTCCAACGGAAACGTTCGTAAATCCATTCTGCATGGGGCTAAACAAGGAAACCAGCCTATGCTTCCACTAGGATCATTACTTCTACGAGTGTTAACCTTCAGAACGAACTCGGTAATTCAACCATACGGTCCCATTGGGAAAATCATGAGTAGAATGTTTGGTTTAGGCGAATCGTGAACCTGAAATGTGCTCAAATTGGTGAAAAAATCAATAGTCACTTCATTTACTAACTTCTAAACATAGACGACCGTTCTGAGAAGGAAACAGAACGATTGTTCTAAACATAGAAGACCGTTCTGAGAAGGGAACAGAACGATTGCCGGTGGACTTTAACATCATAAGACCGTCTCTGAGAAGAACAGAACAAATTTCTCGGTGAAGTGAATGAGGTGCACCATTCTGCTGCAAATCACGCGTCTATGATTCCCTCTGCTTTCCATTCTATACAGCGCTATCGTTATACTGCCTGGACTCTACCGCATACCGACAGCTTCTTAGACCTCCTGTGCCCCCTTCACCCTCCACTGGACACTCATAGGTTTATGCACTTCTTCCTTTCGCTAGTTTGCTCACTTTTACGGAATTCATAACCCTTTTGTGTGGATAAAATAACCATCTTTTATACATTTAGTGATCTGGTGACCTCTGTCCACGGAGAAGCCTCAGAAGCCTACGGAATACTTGCGATCCTTCTGCCCACTGTAGGCTCGAGCCGACATACATGATTAATTCGGCCACCTTCCCTTCGTCCAACTTTTACTTTTCAGCGGTGTAGTCGACTCGATTGTCAGTCATCGCCCAAAGTACTTGTCACGTTGCGAACTGAAGTGCGATGAAAAGTATTGTGCTTGCCGCCGACCAAGCCCGACCATTACACCTTCAAGTGATGATGAGCCTCCACAGACAGGAAGAGTGGAAAGGCCGGTAAAGAGAGTATGCCCATGCCGAGCCCCATCCATGAACATAATGTAGCACGGAGGCATGAGCTGCGATCTCGGACCTATTTGTTCAGGGTCTGTCACGAGTACCGTAAGCAAATCTCAGCCAGGCGCTTAGCATGGCTGACTGGCTTTCAACTTTCCAGGGCGAGCGGGCGCCAACTAGAAAGTGACATCACGTGATTGCGACTGAGGCAGCTCTTTCAAGATTACGCAAGCATGTCGAAGTTCTTTAGCTTGAGATCACGAAACTGAGTCGCCGCTGAAATCACTTTCAGTCAAGTAGGGCATGATCACTAACGTCGAATATTTTGTTCAGCTTCCGAGAATTCAATTATCTATAGCACTAGCGGGTGGATTAGGGTAACTTTACAACGCCGTGAGACCAAGCCTGTTTTGGCCAGGTTCGGTGTTTTCCGTTATGACCATATGGACTTCCACAGGTGAGAATGCCTGCTTTGAAAGCCACACAGAGCCTCTTTACAGTCTTGTTCGCTCGTGCAAGATGCTGCGGGTGTCAAGGAACTGGTGAGCTGGGCATGGCTCAGTCTCATTCGCCAATTATTGTCCTCGCCTCTTCAGCAATGGCAGAGAAGCGGTGACAGCAGCGATAAACTAGTTTCCATCTGCCGGCACGCCCCCCCCACCCGACTAAGACTCTATATAAGCGGCAGATGGAAAACCTTTAGGAGCCCCCTCCCTGAAGTTTCCAGGAAAAGCTTAATAAAGTTTTCGGAAACCCAACAACTCAACAAGAACTGTAAGTGGAGCAAAGAAAAACGAATAATCGGAACGTAACAAGTAGTATTAAGGCTTAGGTATTGCTTTGGAGTGTAGCGACACGTCACCAAATGTAAGGTACTTCTTTTCGCTCAGACCTGGTTGGTAAACGAAACTAAAGGGCGTCGAAAGAGTCGCTACACAAACTTCTCTGCAGTTGACCAAGGGGGAAAAACGCACAGATAATGTCCACTAAAAAGCACCTATACAGAGCCACTTTTGACGCTACAAGGTCAACAAACAAGTGGACATTTTTGAACCATTTTTGACAGATACTTTGAATCGCTGCTGTATAGACATAGAACTCTAGCACATACAACATCAGTAGCAGCATGTTGAATTGCTTTCCTCACCTTTGTCAGCTTCGAGTTGACGACGCAGACATTAGGAGACCATAGCCGAGGCTCCATATCGTGGTCTAAAGACAGGTTCTTTCTGCATGGGTCCAGATGGTCAAACGACAATCTGAAATCAGTTCCGATTGCAGCCTTGCAGGCCAAAATCAGTGAAAATGATGGCGAGCTCCTAAAAATTTCCATTGTCATGAAAATACATTCACCTGCTATCCATCCAAATCGCACTTATCCAGAAGTCGATGACGAATGTTCCGGTAATTGCTGAGATATCCGAAATGTCTTGTATCGTGATCTCAACCAATACTTCCACAGGCGCCGGTTCCGGTAGGGCATTTCTGCAACAGTTGTTCTGCCTTCTGGACAATGTATCTCGTCGGAGCCTTTGGAATAATCCAAGGATGAAATTCAGGATTCTTGTAGGGCCAGATTAGTAGCAAGGTGTTCAGGAAGACGGATTTATGGCAAATTTTTCAAAACAGTTCAGGTTTTTCAGGTGGTCAGAGTGTTGTAGGTGGCGAGAGAGAAATAGAGAGAAAAGGGAGCTGAACATGAGATACCTCCGAAAAACGTATTCATGCGGCTCTCCAAGTTCTCTCCCCTTGTAATCTCTACGTGTTAGTTAGCCCTTTATTGCCCTGTGCAATATGAGGATGTCTGTGGAGCATTTAGTCGTTAGACCTAGCGTTCTGAATGAATGCATTGTATTAGGTTGTTCGAAAAGTAATGCGACACTTTGATTGAATTGTTCTAGAAAAAGACCAAAAATCATTTTGGATGTTTTTATCCCTGATTAGTGGAGACTGTCCTCTGGGGTTTCTGCACATGGGTATATCATGACTTTGTGGAAGTTTTCAAAGCTTAAAAGTCCCTCAGAGATCGAGGTACTTTTCGACCTATCCCATATTATGAGTTCCTGTAGGGCCACTCCGCCGTAGTCGAGGAAGCTAACACTTACGTTGTCTTGAGGAAGGATATCGCTTGCCATGGCAGAGGGTAGCTTTTGCATCAGCGCTTCCAGGCTGGACTTATTTAACTCGTAGTTAGGCAATGTATAGGTCGCCCACCAGCACAGAATGACGGCCCTTTACTCAAGCTTCTTGAGGCGCAGCCCCGCGATGCGACTTTTGCAGGTTCAGGCGTCACATCGTGCAAGAACAGTGGCCAATGAAGCACTAATCAAAAAAAGCAGGAAAAGGTGTGGAAGAGCGTGAAATAAGACCCTATGAAATTTAAGGCATGTGGACGAGTTTCGCAAACTTCTGGTGAGTTCTCCAATACACGTCGCCGCCTCGGAACTCTAGAAATTCAGCGTATATCAATGCCAGCAAGCATTGATAACTGTCAAAACATCGGGGGGCGGGATTAACAGGACAGGAGGCGTCAGCCCGGCTCTGTTGACTCCGCCCTCGTCAACCAATCGATTTCGAGCCGCAAGAGTGGGATTTCTGCTGTGATTGCGGACTCCGCGTTCGTTTTCAATGGAGGGTTTTTTCACTTTGGTTGATCGCGGACGCTGCCTTTAAGGCCAGCGATAAGGTGAACCACCAGTAATTGGCAACCTCTCTGAGTTCCACCTGTATTGACAACTGCCATTTCTCCGCAATCTCAGTTATCGGGAATTTTTTTGTGAAGGATGCCTCATGAGTTGAATCCGTCTGACAAGTCATAGCGAATGACCGTGACTGAGTTTTCTTTTCCTTGTACAAAGCGATAGAACTTTTGTGAGAATCTTCGTGGTTCAAGGTAGCGACTGCTGGACCTTGCGACATCATACACATGCCTTCGCAAATTCTCCAAACAGAAATAGTATATATGCTCACCCCCCCCGCCCAAAAAACAGATGGCGATGGATAAAGATTTCAGTGTGTTATTGGTGGGACTTCCAAAGCGGTATCACTGGATACTAGCACCGTTGTAAGGACCACAGTCCACCTTAATCGACTTCAAAATATGGATGACGTCACGCTTGAATTCATTCAGAAATACTCAATTTTTCTCTACTACTCGGCAATGCGAAGACCGCATGTGGGGATCAGGTTACGCCAAAAAAATCAGGCAATTTCATCAGAGAATGCGACTGTACCCAGGTTATTTAACAAAGTTAGCAGCCTCTAATTACCACCTCCTTTGGTCCCTATCGCATCCTTCAAAAAGCAAAAATTCCGAAAATCGACCTCACCTCGAGAATGAGGTCCACCTTTTCCTTTTTGTCATAATGCCGTAGTTCTATGAGAATGGAAATGAGTAGCTGTGCAAAAGAAGGGCACTAGTCCTAGTCATCAACCGCGGTCACCTCGCAGATTGGCAATGTCTTTTAGTGACGGAAAATTTAGTCCGAAAAATTTGGTCAAAGTGTCGCATTACTTTTCGAACAACCTAATAGTTCCGAACATGTTTCAAATATGACGCTCTATACCACCAAGCACCTCATGGACTCTAGTGGTTCCGAAATCACGGTAGTTCTCCAGAAGACGCCAATAGCACTGAAACAATCTCACCAACGGTCGCACGATGCAGGCAGAAAAGCCGGGTCACTCAAGGGCGCTGGTTAGAAAACTACAGTCTCCACGTAACAGTTAAGAGACGCAACGCTCTACTTCAGAGCACTATAATTGACAGTAGGTGATTCTTATTGAAGGGCACTCGTCTCGGTTGTCCATTCTGGGCTTTCTTGTGGAAATTCAGATCGCTTCTGACTTCTTGCTAGCAGAGATTTTCGCATGGGTCGGTAACGTGCACTTCATTTTGAATCTACCATTATCTTCACTATTGGAGGGTCACACGAAAAAGCGAGAGGCGAAGACACCATTATCAAGAGCTTAGATACGAGGGACTGAAGAACGGGAAGGTAACTTTTTCAAACCAACTCGAGCTGGCCTGGGCCCAATGGGAGAAAGTGGAGCAAACCGTCGAACCATCGAAATGAAAAAACGTTATTTTGGCAATTGGTTACAGAACGTGGGCGGGTTTCCACAATAGCTTTTCGGAATGTTAGTAATGCTATTTGAATGCCGGAAGAGCCAGAGTGCAGAGGAATAAGGAAAAACAGGCGCGGTCATTCATGGGTGCAGGCGCGGTGGGCCTTATTAAGTCACTACGAAACACTTTGCCTGCTTGAGAACATTATTCCCCTCTGTACCGGGCATATTCACCCTGAAGCGTAGAGCATTGCCATACCCACTACCTCAGAAACCCACATGGCTCAGTGCTTCAGCGATATGTTGCCGAGTAGGAGTCAGACTTGACACATGCTCGAAGAGACTTTGGGGTGTATCACTACATTTATGAAGGAAACAGCACATTTAACATTAACACAGTGTGATAAGAAGGATAAAGGATGAAGTCCCCGCCGTTGATCAATCCCTTTGTGGGATGCGGCACGCATTCTACTTCCATTCAGAATCGTAGTGGCTTATTGAATGCGATGTGGCCTATACAATGACTTGCGGTGGCCAGCCGATGTACAAGTCAGTGTTTTATCCTCCCAGACGAATCTGGTACCAATTTACCGTCCCGGAGGGTAGAAGGCTTGTTGGGCTGGCCGAGCCGATCCGGGATTTGACCGCCGGACTGCACGTGTGGTAAGCCCTTTGCCACTACACCACTTTTGCCTCACAATGTGATAGTCTTATAGAAGAAATATGCGATGGTTTTAACCGCGAGACGTGATCTCTTATAGGCGACGGTTTTTTTTTCCGGGAATCAGTGATCCCTTAAAGAAGTGCAGCATTGGTGCAGGCAGCTCTTTGCATTCAGCTACGTATTGGAATCTGCTAAAGATGAACATTCGCATGGCCTAAAGCAATTTACGCATGCATAAGAGCCCTCTTCGCATCAAGGAGCATGCAGATGAGTTCCGTCTAACAGCTGTCTCCACATGTTCGTACTTGGTCTCTTGAGAAAAGTTCAACTCAGCTGTGGAAGTACTCGCACTGTGAGAGGCGAGAGATCCAGGAGGGGACACTGAGAGGAGTATCCAGCCAATGGTTCATTCCATTCCTTTATGCAGGACTAGCAATGACTATATAGCAATGAACTGGGAAAAGCTTCTGACGAATACTGGCAAAATGAAACTTCTCAAGGGCATATTCCGCGATTCCTAGTTGTGGGAGGTACACACTTCAAATATTTTATTACGCTCGATAGGCGGCTATTCGCGAAGGGATAAGCGGAAAATACCGTTAAAACGGCCATCAATAAACTCATTTCCAACATTGAACATTCGCGTGAATAGGAGCACAGAAACACTGTGAAGCATGGGGCTAGATTACACAGTAAGTGGTGAAGGTGAAATTCTATAAACTATTTATGAGTGGAGCCCGGGCAGAACGACGAGGTCAAAGTTGAGTCACAAACGAAATGAAGAGTATTGCCTGATTTCCTAAACAAAACATCCTGTTCCAAAGTCAAGTAGCTACTTTTTCGGTAACAGGAGCAAGCATTTTACTGCGAACACATTGAAGTTTACATGAATATTAGTTTACTAGCTGAGTGAAAGAACGAAGAATGAATCTATGGCAGTAGCCGTGGAACTGCGGTGACTAGCGGAGTTTAAGACATGCGTCGTACGTTGGGGAATCTCAGCGAGCGAAGGGGGGGCGTATGTGCCTTCGACAGAAATTTGTGATTGGGGAAAAATTTCAGCTGGTTGCTGACCTCCGCGGTTTTTCCCCTTTGTGCTACTGGATCCTCGACCCCTAAACGTCAACATCCTGGCGAAATCCCGGAAAAACTGGTAGGCTGTTGGGAATATCTAAGAAAGTGGTAGTTAGGATGGGGAAGGGAGGAGGTCATAATTCCCGAAAATTTTTTTGCAGCATTAGGAGCATTAGGACGTATCCCGTCCGTTTAAAGAACCCGCGATTAATCGCCATCTCAGATGCAAAAAACATGCCACCTGCCCTAGATAGAACCCCATTTCGATCCCAGTTTGTACGTGCCCAATCAACTCTATCTCCAAAACTACGCCCTCATATGCACGGCTGATTCACCGATAAGATTTCTACGATCGTACAAGTGGCGATTATCATGCTTTTTCGTCCTGCAATCTCATTTTTCACTGGAAGTCGGTCATTAGGGGCGGAGTCTGGAGGCGGAGTCAAAGGAGGAGCCACTGAACCTATATTGCGCTACAGCGCCCCTCCCATAGAATTTTTTGCCGCGAAACCGGTACAAGGTTCGTCGCGGACCACTCTAACCTCCTGACGCCATATTTTCAACTTCGATACCTGATCGCGGACCGTGCCTTTAAGACAGATGCCACGGTAGCAAGACATATGCAGATAGAGAGGCTCAAACATGCTCAAATGCGAACTTGTAGGCAATGGGTGGTGTGCGGAGCAAGGATAGGGTCGAAAAGCACTTAACAAGGCTACCTTTCAATTGATTTTAAAGTCTTGCACAGGTGAGCATTTGGTGAGGAAACACAGAGCGAACTCTAAAATTTATAAGCAAGCGGCTAAACGCTTCATATGCATTCCTATGCGTATATCCTACTCCCAAATATGGGCAATATGGGCTCTGTGATGTGCCCCACACCTAAGTCTACCCCAATAAAATGTCATTCAGTCAGCAGAGATACTGCTGTCCGTAGGTTTCAAGAGGTTAAATCTCATGCATTGAACTCGCTTGATTACTTTTCCAGGTGGTGTAGCGGAAGTGGTTCGCTTACAAGGGTTAACCATGGAATGGCTCTCGCTCAGGCCAAACGAGCGTTCTTGCATCCAGAGACAGTGATCTAGCA
>MU946812.1:0-40243 GCA_036418165.1 Cooperia oncophora
CTTGCCACTTATGCCAAAGGACTTCTTAATGTCTTCGGTTGGGCGATGACGAGATTTGGCAAGTCTGTACAGGTACCGCTCGCCGTCGCGTGTCTCCAGCCTCACGCTGACATCATCGAAGTGAGCGGCCTTCACAGCAGCCACGGCCGTCTTTGCCGCCTTCCTCGCTTCGCGATACTGCGGCCAGTTGTTAGCCGCCTTGTGCTCGAGGAACGCGTGATAGAGCCTCTTCTTTTCTCGAACCTTTGCTTTGACGTCGTCCGTCCAGAGCCATGCCTCTTTGTCAATCCTCCGGCTTCGTTGTGCCGAGTTAGGAGCGGGCGGCCTGGATTATAGAATTAACAGCCTCGTCCCAGGCCTAGATCGAACAGTTGCTACTTCAGGTAGTCGAATACGAGGAATCACAGCTGCCTCCCGCTCTTTCAGTCGCCACCATTTTATTCTTTCAGGAACGCATCATTCTGCCTGTCTCGATCTAGGAGCTACAAGTCTGAGCGTGCAGATAAGTGGGTGGTGCTGCGTGGCAACCGTTCTCATACGGTACTACCTTGGCTTCTGTCACGAGTCCTTGGTCGCCATGTCTGCTGAGCACAAAGTCTATTTGTGTCTTGGTACTCCCGCTGCAGAGCGTGATGAGATAGGAGTCACGCTTACGAAACTTCGTGTTCAGAATGACTAGATTATGCGACTCTGCAAACTCAAGGACTCGCTCACCATCGGCGTTCCGTGAACCGTAGCCGGATCCGCCACGACGGGCATAGCCGTCTTCCGCAGCGCCCACGTGTCGTTTAAATGCCGGCTCCCAATGATTACGCGGTCCTTTTGTGGCACTTTCAGCCGTCTTCTCGTCCAGCAAGTAGCCAGAATCGTCTTGGACTGCTCAGAGCATCAGTTTGTGGGGCTACTACTGCAGAGAAAGAAGTGGTTAGGCAGTCGTTGCTGCTCAGTAGCGACCAAATCTTTATTAAACGGTCGTCGAAACGAGCGAGGCTCATAATGAAATCGCGGGAATCGCTGGACGGAGACATCAGCGGCTTACAACCACCTTTGTAGTTTTCGATTCGCTACACAAGAACGGCTTTGAAGAGCCGCGCTTAATCTTACGACTTGCAACCAACCCATTCCTCGTCTCGTGTACGGCACAGAGGTCAATCTTTTCTAACGCTCTAGGGCTTCCTGCTAACTCATTATAAAGCGTCCTAGTCAACGTGCTAATTCATCCAGCGGTCGCCCGTGTGAGCCTGTTAACGACATTGCAGGCCTTCCGGACTAGCGCTGGTGGTGCCCACCCTGATGCCTCCTTGGCAGCGAGGACCCTCGCATATTTTCACACTCCGCCCGTGCGGGCCTTGGCCGAGTGCGCGTCGGCTCCCGCGATCGGCCGTAGGCATTATCTCGAAATTCGTACAGGCACATGTTAAAAGGTCATATATGTTGCTGACATGGGGTGTCGTGAGCCAAGCCCGTCGACGAAAATCCTGATCGGCCTGCTTTCGTTTTAGTTTCGTCCGCGTTCTGGCTTAGGCAAGAAGCTAAGCAGGTCCCAGTGGCACCACTTGAGGAATCGGGACGTCACCACCGGCTTCCTTGAGTTTCAAGTTCAAAAAAGCAAAATGGAAATTACGCATTCCCGAAGAGGCTTTAGCGACACGGGTCAGACACCAGTGTTGGAAAAAAATTTACAGCTTGTTCTAAGCGATTGATCATCGCTTTTTAGCGAGTGATGATTTTTCAAGGGCCGAGGGAGTTCTTACATGGCACCGTTCACACAACACATATGGGCCCCCACAGCCTCAAAAAAATTCGCAGCATGTTGGCCGATTATGGAATGTCTTACTCCACTCATTTTCTTTAATTTACTTGAGTTTTGAGATTAACTTGTTATATTGTTGATGGCTTGTAGCATTCCTCGCTTCAAGATATGGCAATACGGCACTGGCGATAGCAATCCTGAAGGGTTGTAGGGAGATGGGTTAATTCCCATTGGTTATTCAAGATTTGAAAACCTCAAAAGAATACACCAGTGAAAAAAAGAAAAAAGATCGTAGATGCGGGACCGTTTAGGCCTGAAAGTCATGAAAGAGAGAAGAATACCAGGATTGCAGTGAGATGGTTGGAGAGTGGACCAAGTACTGCTTGCCTTGTCGCCCTCGCCTAGGTGACCAGTGTAGAGAGAGATGATTGGAGTACAGTTCAGATAATCAGGATCGAAGTGCAGGGAATGTGACTAAGATTTCGGTGACATGTTTTGCCGCTATCACTAAATTAGCATTTTTAGATCGAAGACTCCGATGGTAAACGCGAATGTTCGAATGGGTCCCGTTAGAGTGAATATATAGAGAGATCGATCTTTGCCGTCGAGCGGAGGTGTCCGACTTCGAAGAGACCAGTGAATACTAGGTACTACTGAATCGTCATTGTTCACTGGGGCGACAAAAATAGTTGAGCAATCACAAGGAATTTCTTGTTCACAGGCTTTTGCAGAAATCGCTCCATAAATACGCATCCGAAAACGGCAACATTGTGTGCTTTTAATCTCAAATATTCCATAGGTGTTTTGATGTCAGATGGACTGTAAAATGCTTTAGGCTACTTTACACTCAAATTAGTGAGATGGTGGAAATGGCTAGTTGCATAGCAATACGAAGACTTATCAGATACCCTTGCACCAGAAATCAATCCACTTTAACAGCCTTCTCTGACGCGGATCGGAGCGATTCCTCAGTGACAAAGAGGAGGACATTCCGCTTGTAAGTCTTTTTGCTTGCCAATTTTTCTGGAAAATTGGGGGATCGGAAGACCCCACTGCCTGAGGTAGGGGCACTAGCGCGTACATGCATTCGTTTCGTTCAGAGCAGAGCGTACAGTCACTTTTCCCATCAGGGAACTTTCTTGCTTTTTTTTCGAGGCATCACGCAAGCAGGAAACATTTGATCAGATAGAGATCGAACTTTCAGCTTCTCTTCGAAATATATTTGAATTAAAGAAGCCGAAATCACTTCTCTTCATCAGCCATGAGACTGGGTTTGCGTACGAGTGGTGGCTTGTTTCTTACATTGAAATCCGCTAGAAAAATGAAATGTTTTGTCTTCTCCCCCACTGATAGATATTTTTCTTTTCTACGAGCAATGTGGCAAATTGATTTCTATCCTTCTTGCTGTTATGTCTTGTTGTTAAGTCTTCTTGTGGTGGTCCACCTCGAGCCATGATGGAGGGCGTTGCGTGCGTGTCGCTCGTCGCGTGTGGTCCTCGTTTGTCGCTGTTGTCGTGACGTCGCTTGACTACTGAACTTGTTGTAGAGGGCATCGAAGTTGACGATTGCAGGTCAAACATCTCGAGCAGTGTCTGCTAATCCTTGCCGTTGTGCTGTAAAGGTACATCGCGATATCGGAGGCGAAGCTGATTGTCATGTCGGACACAGATTCTCTCTCGAGTAGGACCTTGCAGAGGTGCTTGGGCCATTCTGACTGATTTTCGCTGTATGTTCGTGCATACAGGGGGTCGCCTTGGCTGAAAGACTGTCTCCGGTAAAATAGTACTTGTTGAACTGTAGTTCCACTAATGTGTTACGCACTGGCCCTCGTCGTGGAGTTGGCCTGAAGAACGAGGGAACAGTTCCCAGAGATTTTTCTTCCAGTGAAGAGTTCAGCCGGCGACTTCAACCCACCCAGTGTCGGACTTTGGGTCGATCGATACGTTATTAGACAAGTCTGTAGTGTTTCCGATAGCGTTCCTTCTTTTTTCAGCATTGACAGCGTCCTCTTGAAAAATACCGAAAATTTTTCTGCCTGTCTGTTGGATTGTGAGTATGGGGGAGAGAAGATATTGTATTCCGTTATCACTGCAAAACTTCTTGATAGTGTCCAAGTCAATTGCTCTTCGCTGTCGGAGGCGAGCGTTTATTGTATGCCGTATCCCGAAAATGTCTGCCGCAGAAGCAAAATCGCAGATTCTGCCGTTATGCGACTAGTGCTTAAGATTTCCGGACACTTTGAGAATGCGTCTACGATCACCAAGAACTAGAGTCCTGCAAATGCATAATCGACGAGTCCATGGAGCATCTGGTAGGCCATAGGACAAGCGCCGTCTTTGCTGCAAGTTGGGCGATTGAAGAGAATTTGGTGCAGTGGCCGAAGGCAGCTTCGATGTCATCATTTATTTCTGGCCAGTGGACGTAGCTCCTTGCTAAAGCTTTCATCCGCACTATTCCAGAGTTTCCATTTTACAAGTGTCGCAGTACTCGTGACTATAGCGTAGCTGAAACGACCACTCGATCGGCATGCAGTAGGCATCCGTCGTGCGTTGATAGTGCATCACCACTATTGCAGAAGCACAGCAAGTTCAGCGTTATTCTTGTAGGCCAAGATCCTCTATGTGACTGCTCACTTGCTGGGATACCTCCTGTCTGTAGCATTTTCCAATGTTTTCCATGGTTGCTCGGACTGCGTTGGAATGCGGGTGAGATGTTAATATCCACGGAGCGGCTTAGTCCAAAACTTCTGGTTGACCGATATTGGATACTTAAGTCGTACGTTCCTTTCTCCAAGCCGAATATAGTGAGACCTGCGGTCCGTCAAGAGAGTGAATGTCGCCCACGAAGCTTCCTGTAGATTTCTTTATAGCGAATACAAGCGTGAGTCCTCCTTTTCGATTTGGCCGTTGAAACGTTGCCTGTGGATGTAATTTGATGCGCTGATTACGAATATCACATCTGTTCCAAGAGGGTGCCATTATGCGCCAATTTGGCACCAATGTGCGCCAATTTGGCGCCCATCACTTTTTAACCAAAGTTGATGAAAGCTTGCATATGGGGGTGACTTGACATCCTGATCACGAATATCACGCTGGTTTCAAGCGCCGGTGGAATTTGGCGCCATTAGCGCCAATATAGCGCCAATTGGCGCGTAATGGAGCCAAATAGCGCCGGCGCCAAAAATGAATGTTGCATTCGTAATCAGGACCTCAATTAGCTCCAATATGCAAGTTTTGATCAACTTTGGTGGAAAAAGTGGTGGGCACCAAATTGGCGCATAATGGCGCCAAATGACACCACCGCTTGAACGGATGTGATATTCGTGATCGCCGCATCAAATTACATCTATAGGCAACGTTTCAACGAAAATTTTTTTTGAGTTTCTGGGGTAGGAATAGTTCAATAGTGCCGCTTTTCCTAATCCGCCCTTGTGAGTTTGTGGAATGACTGCGCACAAGCCATAATTCGAAACATAGGCTGTCACAATGAGTTCCTGACTTGGATCTTACTAGGCGAGAAGAATATGAGAAGAAGAGGGTGAGGGTATCGCCTTAGCTCAATTGAAGATGTCGTCGCAAGCCTTGGGTTACTTGAATTCGGCATTCCTTGCCAAGCGAGAGTCCAAAGCACAAAGGCTTCTCAGAGGAACGATTTGGGTGATGTCTCTTAAAACTGCAACTTTCGTGATAGCGTCTATTTCCTTGGGATCAGGGCCCTGTTTATCGATGATCGGCCCTGTTTATCTATTGAATTCGAGAAAATTGATACGAGTGGTTACGAAGTGGCATTTTCTCAAGCGCACGAGGGACCTACTTTCGCGAGTCTCCTGAGAATGGCGTGAAGATTGCTATTGCTCTCCTGTGAGGGTCCCTCGACAACTTTATCCAAATGGGCTACATCCCTTTGCAGGCCTGCTCTGCTGGAAAGTTGCTGAAGTTGCTTTGCTTTGACGTCGAAAGGTATTGCTGTACTGATAAAGTCCTTGATGAGTATTTATCGACAGCAGCGTTTTGAATACTAATCCACCTCGATTTGAAGAAGTTGCAAACCGATGTGAGAGAAGTGTTGTCCTCAATGAGTGTTGCGAGGATGTCTTCGGGTAGCGGTAGTGGGTATTGTGAAGGTCCAGAGCACCGCTCAAGCCCATGGAGAAATCATCCCAGATTCGCAAAGATCCATTAGTCTTTTTGACGATGACAATGAGTGCAGCCCGTGTTCAGTAGTTAGTCTTCGTAGTCACTCCATCTGTTTCGAGTCGTTCGATTTCCTTATCCACTAGTGGCGGTGCGACGCAATTCGGTCGTTGCTTGAAGTGGTGCTGCCGACGCTGATTTCGATAGAAGTTTCTGGATCGGCTCGTTGATGAGAGTCTATGATGCTGTAGATTTCCATCTTGGAAATCCGTTCTGTGCTAAGTTGGGCTGAGTTTGGCTGCCATACTACACTCCTTAAGCTGTCGCAGAATCAAAGCTATAGATGAGGCTGCGAGGACCAAGTAATTGGATGCGTTCTGCGGAGGCACTGTGAGCGGTGGCTCTAGTGGAGGTTTGCCCATGAGCCTCCATGTCGACTCATTTATGACCCTAATGCACGCGGCACTGTCCACTTGAAAATTGACTGATTTGCCATCCACCATTATCGCTGCATATCGTCGATAGCTGGCACCTCTGCTTGGCACGGTGAACAAAGTATTTCACAGCTGGCTTCGATGAATATCGGCTGGATCGCAGTGGGCGTCTAGCTCGCCTTCTGGCATCGCAGAATCCTTCCTCGTGACCAACCTTGCGACAGTCGGAGCATTTGTTTCATCGATATGTACGGTCTCTAACAATATGTACTGCTTCGCATAGTACATATTGTTAGAACATGGAGAAGTCCAGCATGGAGAAGTCACGGAGAAGTCCATGGTCCAGCATCAGCACTGGATGACACTCACTCACTGCAACAATCTCCGACGGTCCGCCTTTGATAGCTCTATGCAGGCACTTGTCCCCGGCTCCCAAACACATTTGTCAGTGGCCGGATACGGCTTTCAACGAACGCGGACTTCTCGTAGGCATCTGTCGAAAAAGATGTAGCTTGAATAACTTCTCGTAAGCAGTAGCGTCAGTGACGCCAAAGAAGTCGAATGGAGTTGGAGCTCATCGAGCGTCCCTAGGCGTCTAGCTCTGAGGATGTTTTCTCGTAGAATGTGGGCACGCGATGACTTCCAACGCTGGAGGTTCGGACTTAAGCGTCTAGGCGAATTGCGTACTCGTCCTCGGCACGTCGAGCTGCCTGCATTGCTTCTGCCATTGGCTGACGTCTGGCTGCTATGTGGCTGTTGTTTTGAGGGCCATGCGAAAAGTTCTTCTATCTGCTTGTCCGTTGCCGGTCGCCATTGGAATCCTCCTCGCTAGTGCTGTTCGCGGGAAGAAGATGGCAGCGGTGAGGGCAAAGATTTTTTTATGAGAACTAGCCATCATAACTAAATAAAGATGACGCGTTCATAGCAGGAGGGGGGGGGGAACAAGTCACTTTTTCTTCCCTTACCTCGAGGCGATTATAAGTTAGCACTTTATTGAATCTGATCGGACATGTTCTACCAGCCATATTGAACAGTATATTGTATGCTATCCATAATGCTGGCCGCCACAGCCTTCTGGACGAGCGCCATAGAGAGATTCTGCACGCACCCGGCGATGTGGTCGCTGAGATCAGCGAATAAGGTCGATTTCTCCCGCCACGCCGTAGATCCACCTAATTCGAATTCCGCCAAAAGGCAAGCGGGTAATTGAGGGAATTCAGATCAGGTGACCTGCTTGGATATTAAATCTTCTTTAGGCACTCAGAACCCTCCCATTCCAGGTAAGCGAGAGTTTCTCCAACGCCCTTCGATTCCACGTGGTGGCACTAAATGCTGTAGCAGTACAAAGTTTCCAAGAACGTACGGGCGACGACATGTGGGGAAGATATTCTTCTTGAGTCGGTCGGTGTAACCGCCAACGCTCAGCTTCAGCCCGGAGTCCACGAAGAAAATATTGGTCTTTCCATTCCAGGTGCGTCCGGTCTATACCATCAACCCGCGCCTTGGCGACTGCCGTGAAGGTGATGTCCTAGACAGTAGCGACGTTGTCGGAGCTGCTTGATGTTTTAGGTCATCTAGATCGAGAGTACTGGTCTCTAGGTAGCTATCCATGGGTGACTCCATAAAAGAAGTTTTGCAGCTGTTCGGAGGTGGCATGAATTCCAAAGGTCTTCTCCAGTCAGGCTGCGACTGGAGATGGCCTCATATTCTGGTGTACATAAAGGTGATGGGCGAGGGCCAGCTCCTGCTTATCGAGGAACATCTTGGGTATCTTCCGCCCTGGTACTCGTATCCACGTCTTCTCTCTGGGCTGCGTAAACTTTGCTGATATGTGCGCGCGCAGGATGGGAAAATATCGATGTCTCGCAGGGAGTGTAACAGCTAATTGGATACCAGAAGGAGCCTTAGAAAGGTAGGGTCATCCTATCAACATCGTCCACTCCAGCGACAACTGGACGTCGCCAACAGGTAAGATAGGGGGGAAAGGATGGGAACATTATTGGTTGGTAGTAGGGCGTAACAGCACGTGATAGTGGCTACAGGGGCTACTCCAAGGAGGAAGCCACAAACTTCATTGCACGAGTTGTAGCACACTGGAAAATTCCAGTAAGCAATTCAGAGCTGGTTAGGGTACATTGGTGGTGGGAGATGAGTTGCGATATAGGGTACGACAAGGATTAATATGTGTTTGCAGCTCTACTCAGCTTGCGACTGATCTTGACCACTGTGGCCCATGGAATCAATGGGCAAAGGCTCAGCGTTTCTATCCTTTAGTGGTATAGTCGGAACATATTCGACCGCTAAACTCTAAAGTTTTGACAAAAGTAAAAGCCCAAGGTTGTTTGCCAGTGGGGAGCGATAAGGGCCACTAACAGACGGATATGTTAAAGCTGCTAAACGGAAGTATCATAATGCGAGCACATTTCACTATGATTTCGGTATTGTTACCTTTCGAGCGCTAAGCCGTTCTACTGCCAGCGAATGATCTGTGTTTTTAGAAATCTGAGCACGTTGGCAATTGCTCATCAGAGGGGGAAATATGGAAATATGATGAAATGGGCCACATATCGAAACATGGGAGTCAGGCTAAGTGTCAGGGGTCAGCAGTCAAAATCCAGTCATTGATCACGACCACAGAGTAAACCGTGCGCGAAGTAGTACCCATCAGCCAATCTGGTGGTATAGTATGGTGAAAATAACACAAAGTTCAAGGTAATGGAACAACAGTACCTCCACAGATCACGGGTTGGCCTACATTCACCCACTAACCAAATATGTTGAAACTGTCGAAACTAACAGGCTTGTCGGCTACTTTCAATTTTGGCTTTAATATTTGATTTTATAGGTCTGGTTGAGCCTTTAAAACCCACGTTATCAGATAGCTTTCCGAATTCGTCACTCCATGAAAAAACGAACCGAGCAAAAACATAGTTGGTAATGATCCGAGGGTCAGTTGAGTGCAGCAGCTTGGAAACTCTGAAGATAATCTGCAAAGTCATCATAAGTGAGCAACTGCCTACACACAGGGTACAGCATCGTTGTGCGAAACTGATCGCGGGGTCGTACTTGTCCCCAGGAGAGCGGGGGGGGGGGGATCATAAGCGAAGATAGGTGAGCTCTAATCAGCAGAGAAAGGTCATAGCTAAGTTCAATGAAGTGGGCTATTGGTGTTTTTATTTTTGCAAAAGATTGCTCAGGAAAGAATCGGAAAGTTAATTTTGTCGACTTACGTAGTATACATATATACTTGGTTTTACAACGAAAAATGCGTCGATACTCCTTAAAAATTACGAGATTCCCATTAGACCACTTTTAGAATATAGTGCTCCCGTGTCCAATCAGTACAAGATCAAAGTGATTCATGTATAAGAGAGTTCAGAACAACTTCACTAGGCAGCTCACGGTCTGCGTACCAGGGTTAAGTTATTATTGAATCCCCTCCAGTGCCGCTAGAAATGAGAACTTAGAGTTGTCTACTCTCGTCCCAAAAAGGAATCGGGACGGTCTCCTACTTTTGCATAAGCTCATGCACGAAGAACCCATTGAACGTCTTCTTCGCTCAAGTCGTCTATTACTCGCGCAGGCGCTGTTGAATATAGCTAAACAAAGCAAGGCTGAGTAGTAGGAGTCATTTCGTTATTCACGGAGCCTTACCTTCATCTGAGAGATTTGATAAAAACCAGGTGATACCAAGAGCAAGAGCCATTCGGACACTACTGAATGAATGCTTGAGTCCATGAGGCCTTATAATGATAGGCGTTTACGGTTTGTTGTTTAGAGTATTCTTCAGTGACTTTTCTCACGAGTAGTTGTTGCTGGTGTTGAATTGTCCTTGCACACACAAACAATTTTGTTGTGTAATAAATACCAAATACATAGCATACAAGCCCGCCGTGATTCACCATCTATGCGTGCGTACCCATTTCATGAACGGGTAAGGTACAGATTACTATAGCAAGCAGAATGCGCAAAGGGGTTGCTAGTAGGTAGATTATGCAACAGTAGAGACATCGCTTCAGCATGCCGCCTTCCGTTTCTCATAAGCTCCGCACCAAAGAAAGCTATCACCCCAAAAAAGCTTTTTCCCTAGGCCAAATCTGCTCTACCGCTAATTTGCGTGGAATCATAACGCGGCCAAACTCTTGCGAGCCGTAGCATCTGATCCTTCTCGTCAGAGCAAACAATCAGAGTCGGAAAGTGTGAGGGGGAGGGGGTCGTACCAGAATACTTGGGACGTACTGGCACCGCAACGTCACAGATCTTAATGCTGTACCCTGCCTACACATCTTACCTTCGCATATAACCGATCTCTCTTATTATGACTTCTGGATTGGTTGCAAAGTATTTGTGTAGAGAAGGCGGTGCAATGGAGTGGAAGTATCTAGACCATTGAATCTGGAAGCAATTAACATCAAATTGTTGCAAGAGACTCAATGAATAATCAGTTCAAGCATGGCGGCTTACGCACATCTCTGCGCTATTTACCCTTCACTGCCCCAGCCATCCGGAATCAAACCAATTTTTGACCGAATTCGTTCCCCATGGACAGATTTGACGCAAATATTGTGTACTGGGGTAGTTTGACCTCCTGAATACAAATATCTCATTTGCTTGGTTTGAAATCCCTAACGCCTGCGCTACAGCTACCTGTGATTTGAAGTATCTAAGAACCGGTATCCGTGAGCAGAAGATTTCGTGCCGAGCGGATGCGATATTAGAGTGGAGAAGGTCAAACTACCCCTGCGAGCAAGTTTCAAGCAGAATTGGTGATTCAGGGTTTTTTTGCGCCGGCGTCTGTGGCTCGGGAGCCGTTAGCTTTCGTGCCAAGCGGATGGGATCATATTGAATTCATACTACCACATAGAAGTAATTTTCTGTCAGTCAGTGTCTAGTCACGCAGAAAGAAGCCTTTCAAAAAGAGGTCAGATTCCGCTAAGCCCACATTTCTTACAAATATACCTAGAACGAAAGGAGCCAAGGGTCCGCGTACGCGGATAATTGAGACCGTGAACGAGGAGCATTTATCGCACCCTCCTGCTTCTTCTTTGCATTGACACAGCAGCTGGATTTGTGGCTCCTGTAGTCTGAGTAAGGGAACCGACGCCATGAGTGTAATCCTTAGCAGCTTCTCCACCAGCTACTAGCGCTCGCTAGTCCACTTCTAGCTGTATGAGCAGCCATAATTCTTCCCTCCTCGTAGGCACAACAAAGTATGAAAGCTGGATGCGTTAACAAGCGGAGCTGTTGGGATAAGGATGGAAAACATAACGGGTTGAAGTATAGCTCGAGCAAGTTAGGGCTTTCATCATGGGCAGCTTCTTACACCCCCTGTGGGTTGACGCCTCGAGCTAAGTAGTTATAATATGCGCTCTTTGACCTATCAAAGTATTTTTAGCCATATTCGGGACTCTTATTGTCATGTTTTACAAATTTACCAGTAGGATCGCCCGGATGACGCCGAGCTCTCCTTCTTCTTTAGCTCGGCTTCGCCGAGCTGAGCTGGCTCCGCCAGGCGCACTCCATAGTGGGGAACGGAACTCTTTGAATCACTGAGTTGCTCATACAGCGCTGTATTGGTTCAGTCACAACAGATATAGCAACTTTGCGGATCCTGCACTCCTTAGCAAACGCTAATACTTGCGGTCCGCGCCATAACGCCAATACAACACGTAGAACAGCTCTCGCTCAAGTACAAATGATTTTGAGCTCTATACTTCCTTATTTGTAATTCTGAAATTGAAAGTTTGAAAGAAAAAAATTCCTGCTCGTCGACATCGACATTATATAGAATGAAATAGTGGGATGAGTTCATTTTCTAGTGTTGTCAGGAGAGTGTTGGCCAAAGGAAAGACTCACAATCTGAGCCTCGAATACTCGGCATTAAAGCGATGAGATGTGATACAAATGTAGCGCAGATGGTATCGTATCCATTTTTATCGCATGATAAGATTACCTGTCACGGTCATCGATGTTCACATCGCTAAATCTCTATGATTTGGTAGCGTGAACCGCCTTGAAGAGCGATGACGATTGCACCCTCCATTATCAGCCCCTATCAGTAGTTATCGCTTCTAGTCACAAACGCTTGATGTCCCCATCTCACTTCCTATATCACTTGCTAAAACGCACGCCTCGCTGTGACCTGCGCTATGATTACGATAACCTCACTATTCTGAGGTCCCTTATCGAATCTTATCAGCAGATTACAGTTCCTATTACCGACCAGTAATGTTTTCGGTCCTCACCCTATATCATATCTTGGAATCAAGAGCTGGCTGATGCTGTGACGTGCGTTGTGAATATGGTAACCTTCCCCTTCTAACGCTCCTTATCGAATCTTATCAGCAGATTACAGTTTTTGTGACCCACTAATGATGATCTTGGCCTATCCCTATATCATATCTTAAAATCGAGAGCAGGCTAATGTTGTCACCCGCGGTATAAATACGGTGACCTTCTCCTTCTATAGCCGCTTATCGAATCTTATCATTTGATATCACTTCCTGTCACCTACCAGTAGTGTCCCCGTCACTTCTAGATATCGTTGTCTCACTGCTACTGGGACAGGCGCTATGAATTTCGTGACACAGACAGACGCGCACACAAACACACACGCACATACACACACATGGACAGACACACTTACTAGGAGAGTCGCTTCAGGCGTGAGAGCGCTTTTTTGAAAACTGTTATTTCGCATTATTGTGGGTCACGTGCATGGTAGTACCAAAGGTGTTCATTTTTCCCTGAACGCCCTCTCGGAAGTGCCAAAAATGGACGTAAAAAAGGTTATGGAACATTTAATTTACCGAATGACTACTAAATCACTCGCTAAGTTCGACTCAGTTGCTGCTATAGCGCCGTCCTTATAAAGTATATGTCTACGATGAGACAAAGTAGTCCCAATGGGTCTACTTATTCACGTAGTAAAGGGTCGACGGCTAGTTTGATGTGACATCCTAAGCAATCCGAGTGGTGAAACTTGCCGTCACATGATCGGATGCCTAGTGGATAGCGTGGAGAGATTCTCAGCAGACACGTGGGAGAGGGCGATGATGGTTCGACTCCCTTCGCTTGCACGTTTGCACTTTTTATTTTCCTTGTTGTCGTTCCATTCACGTCTGTTAAATGAATTCCTACTCGGATATCTGCCATTTATAGCACCCCTAAAATAGTTATAGCCCCGTAGCGTGCTATGCCGAGCAATTTCCCGATCTCAACATACCATTAAGTAAGAACTTTCTGAAAGCTGAGCTTACCCGTTATTCGATGCCCTTATCAATGACTATGGCATTTACTTTCCGCTCTAGTGCCATTTATCTCCAATTTTGGAGCCAAGTCTTTTTCCCACTGGATCTATATGTAATATCGTTTGCAGGACTTGCAAGGGCCATTCTACGCCAGGATTCTTGATTGACGTCAAGAAATATTTCAAGAATCTGTGATCAGACCATCGATTACCCTATATCCAACTTTCAGCACAAAAAAAATATTTGTTTTTTTGAGTCTGATGCTATTGCGTTATGCTCCAATGAGATCACATTTTTTAAAGTCTACTTTTGCTGTTATCGAAACCCTTCTTCTGTACGGAAACAAAAAATCTAGCAATGACCATAAACCCATTCCGAAAAACTCAAAGAACAAAATAGTCATCATTCTCCCAGGTGCATTTGATTAAAGCATATCGGAATGAGTCTCTCCTCTTAGGTCCGAGGGAGGATCGACTCTTCGTGAGCGAGCCGTCGCGCCTGCGTAGTCGACAAATGTCAGGAAGGCTTTTCACTTGTTCTGCGGCCCTATCCCATGCCAGCATTGAATTAGACTTATGAGCCACCAAATCCGCGATGCGTGTGCCACGGCGGCTCACCATCGTCATCGCTATTCACAGAGTCAAGTTCTGATGTCTTTTTTTTCTTTTTTCTTATCATTCTACGACATTTTACTTCGTCTGTTTTTTTTTATCACAGACTCATATTATTATTTAATCTTCTATATTATTTTCGCGAATTGGTTATGTTTTATATCTCCTTATTGTCCTGTTATTTATTTCTATTTTTTTGACATTTACTTTTGCATTAAACTCAATCTGCGTCAAAATGCCCGGCATCCTCAACACTGTATCATAGCGAACTCCAATGGAGAAACGACTTGGCTCCAATTGCGGGGACAGCGCTGCCACAAGTATGACCCCATTGACGATATTCCATTCATCCGATATCAGTTACTTTTATAAGACCCTATAGCCAGCAACTGGCCGAAGTCGCAAGTCATCAGAGCCTATTGTCTTATATTCTGTTCTATGGTAGCTGCGTTTTGGCATCTCGAGTGTTTTGGGTCGGGAGTGCTAGCGTTCTTCTATTTGAAGATATTATGAAAACCATTTTTTGTTACTCCTATGCAGTTAATCTCCATTTAATCTATTCTCATATAATATACTTTCAAAATACGCGCTTGTCGACTCTTGTTCTCTGATCTACTTATCTCCTCCTATTGTTATGTCGAGTATTTTCTTTATTATAGATTTGATGTATTAATTTGCAACATTTTTTACTAGCGATAAGTTTCATCTTGTCTGTGCGCGTGCTTCTCTTTGATGTCTCTACGCGACCTCCTCACTGAAACCTCACTACTCGCTCTGCTTCCTTCATCGCACATGCAGGTGGGGCACCTGGCGAAGGAAGCACGAGGGCGGGGCTCTTTGTCTAATCCCATTCTCGCTCACGCCACTTCTTTTACTTATATATACTCTTCCACTATTCCGTATATCTCTATAAGCATTTTGCTTTTTCGTATTCAATTAAGAACTGCTTATTTTATGCATACATAACCAGCCTAATTTTTATTTTCGTTGTATATGATTGTTAATCGGTTATTTATTATTCTATTATTTCTCTCCTTTGATTTTATCTTCTTATTGTATGTTGATTCTGTAATTTGATAACATTGTTATTAATAAACATATACGGTATAGCGCTGTCAATCTTTGTACTATATCGAGTCTATTGTTCCTTTTCGTTGTTGTTATATTTTGAGTAGACGGCATTAAAGCGTTTATGAAAGCAACATGGAAACGGGTATTTTTTATTTTATTTCTTATTAATTTTTTTAATTTCTTTTTTAATTTGCATCCTTGCAACAGCACTCCGATCCCGAACTAACAGCTGAGTATTCTTTCTTCTTTTCTCTTTTATTATTTTTTGTTATACATCTTTATCCATCTGAATTTTATCTATCTTAAATGTCACGCACGGTCATGTCTATCTGTGCTTACATTGGAGCTGAAACGTTAGTCACAAAACGAAAATAGTTTTTTTCATTATCTTAATAAAAAAAATACAATAAGAAAAGTCATAATACAGTCACAATACCAAAAAAGCCTTAGTTTATTATGTTAATTTCTTATATGAACTGTCCTTTAATTATTGTTCAATTTATATTTTCTTTTTATTCTTAACACGTATTATATGTTTCATCTCCAGTTATTTCTTCTTCGATTCTTTCCCTGTTAACAAAGATAATTTTTAGTCGCCACTACTTTATTTTTGCATGAGCTGAATCAAATTCTTCACTTCAATGAAACTTAAAGATACTTTTAAGTTTATAATATCATTTTTCTTTTCTCTCCCTCCCTTTTTTCTTGCATTTTAACGTATCGAGAAGAACTTTTTTTTGTGGTTCTTTGTACTTTTTCTGCTGTTCTCATATTGGTTCTGCTCAGTACCTTCAAAACAAAATGCACCTCAGCACTCTTTTTATATAGGCTGGAAGGGAATATAGTCACCTCTGGTGATCCTTATTTCTTCTTTTTCTAACTCAACAAGAAAAATTTAACAATAATATCCCATGCTAGCACTCCAGTGCTTCCATTAACGGGCAACCCGCCCTTATTTCGAATGATGCGAGTGCTGCGGTGAAACTCAGCAACTTTCCGCCCAACTGATACATCCAAATTCACTGAAGTTTTCCTGCTAAGAGATAAGCCGTGATGAATCCGGAAAACGGTAATACTCGGCAAGAGCTAAATTCTTGTAGAATATGTGATGCACGGGCCGCGCACAATACTCCCCAGCCTAGCTCCTCAATATGGTGGTAAGTCTCAGCCACTTGTGCTCTGGCGTTACCATGGAGGAGGTGCACCGAAGCTCGTCTCGGCCGCTCTCCTTGAACAGCTTGCACGAGTTTCTAGAGCTGTGCGGTGTAGACGGTAGCGGTGACCGCTTGCCCTTGCGGGAGCAGCTCGTGGTGCAGCATCCCTTCAAATCCCAAAAGCAGCAGAGGATGACCTTTTTGGGGTGCAGGTCCATTTGGATTTGGCTTGCGTGGGCGAGTCTTCTCCTCGAGGAAGCCACATGGCACGGCGTAGGTTGGAATTATAGAGCACCCAACTCTTATCTCAGTCACAGTATCCTCCAGAAACTCCAACCGGTTACGGTGTAGAATAAGGGATCGACAGATGCTCACCCTGGCATACCGCGTGCCATCTGTCAGATCATGAGGTAACAATCGCGTGAGGATTTTTCTGTAGCCAAGGGCCTGAAGGCGACTGAGAGCTGTTGAATGGCTACACCCGAGTCTTGTCGCAATACTGCGGGCGGTAGCCTCCGGATCCACTCTGATAGATTTGAGAATGGCGGAGTCCTCCACGCCGTGAGGGCGTCCTGACCGAGGCTTGCCTTCGAAGATCGTCTCTCCTTTCGCGAAGCGAGCGAACCAACAGTGGACAGTCCTGACGGTAGTGGTGTCTTCCCCCAATGCACTGCTGATGTTACGGACAGCTGCCGTCGCTTCAGTGCGGCGGCGCCACTCATAGAAGATGATCACTTGGAGCTGCTCTAGTGAAACTGACATCGTAAACAAACACAGGGAAGAGCAGGAGCCTTGATATACCTCTTGTGGGAAAGCTTCGGGAATGTTCTACAACCATAACATGTTACCTCATGTTCGAGCATCGAAGATTAAAAACTGTAGGATATCCAGAGAACACTGACACGACTTTTTTTCCAACCTACGTAATCACGAATAGGTTGGAGAGCGATGAGCGCTCCTTGTTGCTGGGTAAATCTGGTCAAGCTGGGATACGATCGTTATATCGAACTTTGAGTTGAGAGCTCCATGCCTGCGACCATATTAAAAAAGGAAAAGGGGCGAAGAAAAAAAAGACGCTGTTTTCCTTGATTTCCGAGGCGACATAAGTTGCACTTTATCAAATTCTAATCGGACATTCTCAAGCGCCATTCAGAAATTCTGCCACGCGACCGTGATTCTGCTCCTGAGTTCAGCGAAGTCTTTGATTTCTCCGCCACTGTAGATCACCCTGCTAAGCTCCTCCCGGTCCCGGTAATCGAGGGGTTCAGGTCAGGTCACCTGGATATTCCGTCACCTTCGGTACTAAACGGCCTTCCATTCCAAGTAAGCGAAAGTTTTTCCAGCTCCCTCCATTCCACAGCCGATACTATAGCAGTACGAAGTCTCCAATTCGGTACAGGTGACGGTAGATGAAGGCTGGATATTCTACTCGGGCTGATCGATATAAAAGTCAGCGTTCAATTCCACTCCAGGATCCCTGCAAAAATTTCGGGCATGCCATTCTAGGCGAGCCGACCCACATCAACTCGCGCGCCTTGGCCGATTCGAGAGATGATATCTTGGACAACAGCGACATTTTCGGAGCTGCTCGATGTAACTATTGGACTGATGTGCGATTCGGCTGAAGTGTCTTTCTTTTACCCGCTTCATTAGGAAGCATATGCCTATATGTATAACCTCTGCGGAAAATGACGAATCATTTTGTTCAAATATATGAATCTCTGTATATGAAAGTGAATGATATTTAAGGATATGTATATACGAACTTCTGACAAGTGCAAGAAAGGCTGGGAAAGCTCCTTGAAGAACAGCATCAATGTGATGCGAAAAGTCTAAAATCCGGATTCATGAGAAACCCAAGTGGCGAGCTTCATCTGCATAAACTAAGGGACAAAACGCTCACTGCTATTCACTAACAACAAGAGCAGAAGAGTGTTTTCGTAGAGGTTATAGGTAATCCCAAACAGTAGCCCACTTTGTCATCTGGGCACAGCAATTGTTGTGCGGAACCCATCGAGGGTCGTACTCTTGGCCCTGAGGAGGGAGGGGAGAACTAAACAGCACACATAAGTGTCATCGCTCAGTTTAATGAATCGGACGCACTGCTACAGAGGAGCGTGGCAGTGTAGATACTACAAAATATATAAAAATTATCAGCAAAGATCAAGCGCTAAACAATCATCCAGGCGATTGTCGACGGGCAATGGGACCTCGTCTGGACATAAATGCTTCGTGAGCAGCATGTTTGCATTCAGCATGCTGTGTGAAACTCATCGAGGAGGTCGTTCTTCGCGCTGGGGAGGGCGGGGTGGGGTCGTAAATCAGGGGTCAGCGGGCAATTACCAGTAAAGAAAGAGTCATCCCTAAGTAAGTTGATGGCAAGCTGCAAAGGACCCGGATGTGGGGAAGGCCACAAAATATCAAAACTATTGATACATCTACTTATATATAAACAGAAGTTGTTGTGTGTGTGTGTGTCGTCTGACACGCCAAAAATGAAGACCACTGCTCTGCGGCTGCCGACGGATTCGAACTGGGATTGCTAGAGGATCAGTCAATTCTCAGGTAGATTAAGCAAGGTAACCTAAGCGGTCTGCCGCATAGAAAATTTTGATGACTGCCTTCTTAGGGGGGTATATACAAGAAGTGAAACGGTAAAGTGCTGTAATTCTCAAAACAATTTTTTTCGACCATTCGCCCGGCGAAGCCGATCCGACTGGCCCTCCACGCCTGGAAAACTTCACACAGGGACCCACTTCACACCCGGAAGGAGGATCGGCCGGCTTCGCCGGCCGATCCGACTGGTATTAATATATGGCATGAACTGGTAAGTATTTAGATGGCTAAATAATATATCCTAACAGATTCGTGGGTATCAACCTTTTCGAATCCTCAACAAACAATTGCTTGCATGGACAAAAACACCTAAAATAAATTTTTTTTGTCGAAAAATGTTGCGCCTTTCCACTACCTCTGCGTAGAGGACAATGCACAATTCATAGAAATTATGTGTTTTGATGGCATAATGAACTTTCCAAGTGAGTGATCTTACAATGGCAAATGAGGAGCCGAGCTTTCAAGTGGCTCAAAATTTGTTTTGAGGACGACCTATCTAAAATATATTTTAAATTGGTGAGTCTCCAGGGAAACTGTAGTGCTTGTTGAAACGAAAGAATATCTCGCTTATAATGACGTCTTCAGCGTTGCGAAGGGCTACCATTAAAAGACGTCATTGCCGTCTGAAGCTTGGAAACTCGCTCAGGATTTAAGATTAATCGTTTTGTTTTCTTCATCTGAAGAGTCACGAACCGATTAGCCACTACATTTTGGTGAACAACACCGCTGTTAACGACGTACAATCGCAGGTTACTTAGTTGCTTTGGGAGCGCTGCAGTATTTCGTCTTTTACACATTTGCTGCTATCACATTCAGGCATTGAGACCCCTGCATTAAAGTCATTACTGATTGTTGACAAACTTATCTTCTTATGTCCGACATTGTACTTTGATCGTACATGTTAATTGTAATTGTTCTCTAATCGTATGTATAATTCTCACAGAATTTTCTTATGTTGTTTCTATCAACAGCTATGCTTATCTCTTACTCGCATTCCGCTCTGCAGCGTTATGAGAATATCGTTGTCTCGCGTAAGCTAATAAGATGAGAATTCTCTTCCGATGCAGCTTCCCAAGCGGGTCGCGCACAAACGCTGCCGGAGAAGATCGGAGGTGAAGCGTTTGACTGTTTTCACTCTATTGCTTTCTCTCTTCGAATTTTCCCTGCACGTAGAATTCGGCTGGAAGTAAGGCGTAGTGAGTGCGATTTGCAAGTACAGTACTCGGTTCTCTCCTCTTCGATCTAGGAGAATCGTCAAATGTTCTAGACGATGATCGGTGCAAGTTTTAGTCACACTTCCACCTATAACCGAAGCGTCAGCAACATTCATGGCGTATCTGCCATTACATACATAGTCAATCTGCCCTAGAGTCTTCGTATCCGGGCTGCTCCACTTCCACAGATGTTTCAGTTTTTTTTTGAAAAAAACGTGCTCATGATTGATAAGAACTGGTGTTGCGCCGCGAAGTACCAGGAGTCATCTCTGTCGTTCCTTACGCCTGCGCTGTGTCTGCAATAAGAGGTCTTCCATGTCCAATCTTGCGCCAACAGTTGCATTGAAACCTCCTTGTACAATCGTGTATGTCGATTTGATCTTTGATACGATGAAACTCGGTCCGCCAGCTCTTACAGAATGTCGGCTCAGTGTCTTACACGATATAAAATTTGATGACATGTCCATGGTCCTTAGCCTGACCTTTCCCGTCACGAGGTGTGGAGTCGTTGTATTAAGTCGGGCATCGCCGTACACATATCTGGGTCCAAATCTTCTTTTCTCAAAGTTTTTGCCATTTATTTGCGGCAATCCATTCGGGTGGGCAACTTTCTTGACCTATGCCGCTGATTTTGCTCGACTGTTCGCTGCTGCTTATCAGATATAATCACAGCTGACCGCTACTACGGACGGTTGTCAATCGATCCACAACCTGGGGACGCGCCAGATGGCGCCGAGTATACTGGAAAATCGTATCTGGCCATAAAACTTTTTTGATAGTTGACTATTTTGCTTTTTGAGAAAAGTTTGTAGCTTTCTCGAAAAGTTTTTGCACGTTGCTGTTGGGTAGTATGTGGCGGTTGTTCCTGTTTCATATGTGCCCCACCTCTCCTTCCCTTCCTATCTACTTGCATTCATACATTCCAAATACATTGACATACACCAACTTTTCTCACATTTTCCCCAATTTGCCACCAACTCTTCTGGAACTTTCCTAAAACTTCTCTGTGCTCCCCCAGAACTAACCGAGCTATCGACTTTCGACTATCGAGCGGGCACGAGTCGACTAAAATCATCAGCTCATGCGTTGCTCTGTCCAAATTACATGAGCCGTGACTTGATTTTCTGTCCTATCAACTCGAAACAGTATTCCTATGAAGACTGGGGCTAGCTCGTCCTCTCTACTAGATAGGAGTTTTCTCAAACGATGATCAAGCTCATGGCGCACTTTCTTTGAACTGAGTACTTGACAAGAGGTCTCCAGCGTGTACCACAAAAATTTATGCTTCCTAAGCTAGAATTACCAGTATGTTGCAGGTATTTTCTTTTGTGCACATTCATGGAATCAAGGGGTAACATATTCAGCTAGTCTCTGCGTAAATAGTACGCCAAAATTCTTGCACATGTCATTACAAAAAGAGTGCATCGAGATCGCTAGAAGAAGCGGTCTCCTAACGAGATCAACACACAGTGTTGTAGAAAATCATAAGAAAGCCAACACCAAAAGAGGTCGAAATTACACCGATAAAGCAGAAGTAAAGAAAGTGAGGGCTGTCAGAGCTCTTCCATAGTGATCCTTTCAGAGTACCCTCGTCATCCTCGGCAGTTGATTAGGCGGCCGTCAACGGGCCGCAGCGCGTGCCAGGAACTATTTGCTTTTTCCAGGCTAATTTAGTCATTTTTTCCAATTTTTCACCTGTTTTTGGCTACTTTTTCCCAGATTAGCAGCTCCTCATCTTCACAAGGTGGGAAAAATGACTAAATTAGCCTGGAAAAAGCAAATAGTTCCTGGCACGCGCTGCGGCCCGTTGACGACCGCCTAATCAACTGCCCGGATGACGAGTTATTTGCGTGAAATTCATCCTGAATGTTATGTTTCCAACCCTACGTAGAAAACTGGCAATCAGCCTAACATTGCGAACCACCACCTACCATTCATTACGCGCATTACCAGTTAAGGCATAACAAGTAATCACCTTTCCTTTCGAGTGATCGTAACGCGTTAGCGCAGGGGCTGTATAGCTTGGTAGAGTAATGGTGGAGATACCACTGTGTCACACGGGCGGAGGGCAATAAATGGGTAGATGAGCTCTAGGTGAGTATCCCACGCGAGTGGTTAGGCCGGCTCTGATTTTTCTCTACCTGAACGCTGATCCTGAACAAAAAGCGGCAGTGGAAAAGGTTAAGGGCAGCACGACATCAATAAAAGTTTACCCACCATGGGTGTCAATTTCTCCATATCAGCAAGGCGGCGAAGATTGTACATCCTATTATGGTCATTGCGATCCTCTTCAGCCACCATGATTTTCGCAATCTTCGATTCGAAGTCAATGATCTCGTCTACATCCTTCGCAATCTTCGAATTGTTACTTGGAAGATGGGCGTATTCGATGATGAGTTTGACCTGAGACAGTCTCTACCATGTTGTAAATTTTCTCCAATAAAGCGATAAAATACGTAGAACGAATCTACGTAATCACTGGTTGCACTGACCACGACCACAAGGAACTGTCTGTAAAGTTCGATGAGTCCACCATACTTTACTCGGTCCAAATAGTAATCACGAAACTCCGGTCCGAAACCAACGTGACCAATTTGATCGAACTAAAATATTTGGTGATCAGATTTACATTGTTTATTAGGACCATTAATATTAGCTTCAATATTGATCGTATTCTCTGTACTACATACTTTTTCCTTTCACTCTTACTCTTATCCGACGACATAATCGAATTCTAGTTCCGACATAAAACTGAACATCTCAAAGAATACTGTAATGTTTAACATTGCCCTTCTCATACGCAAGCCAAAGTCACAGATGGTGGCCAGCCGATGTACAGGCAGTTTTATCCGGAATCTGGCAGCTTACCATCCCCGGGGGGTTGAAAGCTTGGTTGGTCTGGGCGGAAGTCGATCTGAGCCTTGAACCCGGCGAGTGGTAAGCGCGCCACTTGTCACTACACCACCTCCGCAAGTAAAATTAGAGACAGATAATCAAGGACACAACGGAAAGATAGCGATACATGATGTACAGGATCTTTTTTCCGCAGAAAAGTCGGAAATTGTAAAAATGACGAACAACAGTAATATTAGATAGTTGACCAATCTACGACGAGTTATCCGCTCGAAGAATCCTTGGGTCCGCTCCTCTGTAAGCCTCTGGGTAGATTGGTAGTCGCAAACTTACTTACTTAGCTGAACAGCGACGTTCATTGAGCTTTATCATTGCAGGGTTCGTCCACGTGCGCGCTGGAGATATAAGGAGCCGTCGTGACTCATACGGGTTCGTCCTCGCCTGCCACCCCCCGCTCGACTAGAGGAGACCACCCGCCTGTTGTATCGTCGCTGCCGGCATGTTTCTACTGTATTCTGACTAAACCGTCATTGGGGACGTATCCAATAAAGAATGATGGCTAATCGCGGTTTCACATGAAGATTAGGGGATGGTCTGAGGAATGGAATCCTCAGGCTTATGACTGATAGCAGCGAGTGGCGCCACCCAGTGACGGACGTCAGACAAGTCTTTCTTCGCTTCCTTCCAAGCGAGTACTTTACTCCTCCTTCCTTTTATTTTCTTTCTTACGAATAGTAAGTTTTTTCTGTCTTCTTTCCTTTCTTTCGAAGATTTTGTTGAATATTTTCCTTCATTCCTTTTGGTAGCAGCTCCCCTTTTTGCTCTTTTGAGCAACCGTCTGACACTTTTTGCGTGACGGGATAGCGCTCCTGTAAGGGCTCTTTGCAGAATTGACAGGAATGCAGTCCCTCACCGGTACTGTTCTCGAGTTGCGAGTTTTTTTTTCTCCCTTTTTTCTTCTTTTTGGCCCCGTCGGGGCGGATTTCGGCGGTGTTGCGCAAGATCGTTCGCCAGTCGGTAATATTTTCTGCCGGGTTTTTCGGGACGCGCACAGAGACTCATTACGAAATATCCTTACCCGTGTCCGAAGAATGTCGGCAGATGGCCCTCCATCATAATGCCTGTATGGGTCCCTCTCCGAGTCATCCGGAGTGTGGCGCACATCTAATAAGTTGCATTTCCAGTCCCCTTCTGCCCCCTTCGGATGTTGCACCAACCATACGGCAGAGGTCACTAACTGTTTCTCATATGCCACCACGGTGCATACTCGACATAGCGATGCTTTTCCACAGGCTCCAGTCGGCGATCTTTCCGAATGCGCCTACGGTGATGGATTATGTACAATGGCAGACGGCTCGCTTCTCATTTGGAACCCTGACAGGGATGTACGGTGCGGCTACAAGCTGGTGTCGTGACCGCGAATTTGCGCTGTCCTGGACTAACTCTTCCGCCACGGTGGAGGACTGTGACCATAACCTCATACTTCCAGATCAGGGGTATGGTGTTGAGCTCCAGCGTCGCCAGCCTCGCAGCTCTTCACCGCGCGTGGGCCTTGTTACTGTCGGCCCAGCTATTAGCCGTAGAAAAAGGCCTCGCTTCCAGCCATGGCTACTCTTCCGCAACGCCTTAGCCCTCCAAGCGGCCCTACATGTACACCCCACGCTCACTATGCGCGCTCTTTTGAGTCGCCAGGATATCGAAGCCTCCTACCTTGGCGACGGCTATATCCTGGTTCGACGCTGTGTTGTTGCCCTCCTCAGCACTTTCTTCCTTCCCTTCATAACACCTACTATGCATTTTCCCAGGTGGAACTCGGCTGCCCAGTACCCACTCGCATGCGGGCTTTTTCAGACCCCCGCCCACAGGAATATCCACAAGCAAGACAACTTTCGCTTGCTCTAGCACAAGGCCCTCCCTGTTTGGCTCGTCGATGGTGTACGCAGCTTTGACCCGCACGCGGCACGTGGTCGTTCGTTCGCCCTCTGGACGTTACCAAACTACCATCTGCACCCCAGAGGGTATTCGCCTAACGCCACCGCTCACGGTCTTCCACAATTTTATCCTCACTAATTTCACTGAAGCGTCTAACGACCAGCAGCTCCACGAACTATCCCCTCTGTCCCTGTTTGGCCCGTCGATGGTGTACGCAGCTTTGACCCGCACAGCGGCACGTGGTCTTCCTTCGCCCCTCTGGACGTTACCAAACTACCATCTGCACCCTCCCAGGAGGGTATTCGCCTAACGCCACCGCTCACGGTCTTCCACAATTTTATCCTCACTAATTTCACTGAAGCGTCTAACGACCAGCAGCTCCACGAACTATGGGTGGCGCGAGATCGCTCTCGCCTGGTTGACCATTTTGTGCGATGGGATGATACTTCAACGGGAGCCACGGATCAGCAATGGCGACGGATTCCTCAGTCACTTCATTTTGCAATTTCTCGGAGTTTTCCTTTCCCTTTGATTTTTGGGTGACCTGCGACCTGGACCTCCCCGCGCCATAACAAGTGCATTCTCTGCCTCTTCGACCATTTTACCAAGTTCGCGATTACAGCGACCCTTCCAGACTGCACCTCGATCACAGTCGCCAACGCCCCCATGACCCAGGCAATCTTGGTTTTCGGCGCCATGACCACCCTCGTCTCCGACAATGCGGCTTACCTCAAGGGCGAACTTCTCACGGAAATTGGTTGGTTTATGGAGATCGGACGCTACTTCACGACTCCGTACTATCATGAAGGCAATGGCGCTTGCGAACGGATGTTCGAAACGTTTCAAGAAATGCTGCGCACATACATCAGCGCTGACCAAGACGATCTGGGACCTCTTTTTCCTGCTTGCACCTTTGCCTATAGCACCTCCGTCCACAACAGCACCAATGACACTCCCTTTTTCCTTGTGTTTGGCCGCGATTCAAGTTTTAACATTGATCTGCTGATTCAACATGAGTTGGAGGGCCACGTCCCGTTGGATCATGATGTCGCATTTATGAAGAATCCTTGGTATCGGCTACTCATGCTGCATGGTCCTCGGCGGCATCCTGTAATAAGCGCAGAGCTGCAATGAAGCACCAGTATGACACCAAGGCGTTCCCCACCGCGTCCATCCGGGTGGGTGACCGAGTCCACCTACGGAATTTCACGCCCAAGCCCCGTCTATCACCCAGGTTTTGCCTCCTCTGGAAAGGGCAGTTCCGCGTCATAGCGGTCAACCACCCTCATTTGACCATCACAAGTCTGTCGGCCCCTCAAGCACCACCCAAACGAGTACACCTTAATCAGGTCAAAAAATGCTTCGCCTTAGCGGGACCCGTCTCTACGTCTCCCTGGCTCCCGGATGACAAACGCGAAGCCCTCGCAACCCTTGGGGCAATGCCTCCAATCCATAGTAGGTTACGCTCATGTCGTTCCACCTTCACTGGCCAATGAACTGTCCACCACCGAAGTTCCAACTCATACTTGTAATACTCGTTTCAGGGCCCGACTGGGATCAGTATGACGACACATTCGACGGACTCATGTTTCTCTTTTGGTCCCTCTTCCTTTCGTCCTAACATCTCGTGACATTTCATTTTTTTTCGTTTTTCTCCGCCTGTTCGGACGTACTCCTCTCTCTTCCTCGCTCGTGTTCTCGAGCGTCGTTGTGTTCCGTGGCCGGTACCTGTGACTCCCTTCTAATCACGACGTTTCACTTACGTGCATCAGCTGGCATGGATAACCTAAATTAGTGGCGCCCTGTGGCACGCCCGGGCTTTCCCCAAGTCAGCCTCGCTACTTCATCACCTGCTGACGCGCCTTGGGCTGCTGCCCATCCTTCTGAGAAGTACATTGTACATCACACGGGAACGATTCTTCTGACCATTGTAGAGCACGTTTTCATCCCCTTCTGCGCCTTTTCAGGAGAGCCGTCACTTTCTTCATCGTATGCCGCACCCTGTTGTGCCTCACCATCCTCTCACGGCACAGCGGATCCCTCTCCATGGCGTATGCTCTTTCGTAGTAATTCCCCGCAGCGACAATGGCTATTAACACCCGTTTTTCAGGATCACAGCCAGGGGCTCTTGCCCAGTTTTCTGACACTTTTGCCTTGGACTCGGGTACTGTAGCGTATTCGCCAACGGCAGAAGCTACTTCATCTCGTGAGTGCTTGATATCCATTCAGCCTGCTTCCATCTTGCTTCCTTTACTGCGTTATGCCTATCCAGGTGCCGCTTTGTCGTTGGAATCCCGCCCCGCTCCTTGTGCTTCGCCATCAGGACGTGCCCCTGCACCCGCTACGGCATCTGGAGGTTCTCGAGTGGACGTGTTTTCCCGCTACCGGAACCCCCCTTCACCGGCGCCGGGGCCATCGTGGTCGTCTAATGCTGTTGCCAGGGAGGGCTCGCTGTTGCTCGTCCCGCAAAGCGACTCTGTTCAACCTCGCCTCTTCATGGAGTCCAGTCTCACCCCGCTCGGTCACCGCGTTGGGTGCGAACTCCCGATGACTACACCAATGAGTTTTTCCACCTCCACCCTTGGGGCGGCCTCGTACAACCTCGTCCGCCGATTCACAGCCTGACGGAAGATATGCTTACGGCACAAATGCCAGCTCATGCTTACCGGTTTGTTCCGCAGGACGGTTACTTTGCTTACCGTTTCGTACGTTCATTGTTCCCTCGTCGGTTCCTTGGAACTCCTTCACCCACTAACAAGATTTCGATTATGGAGATTCCCCGTCTGCCACACATCATCGCGTTCCGGCAACACGCGATGTCATTAGCCGACGAGCTCCTGGATTACACGTACGTCAATGACTACGAGGAAGTCATGCGTCTACCGCCCACTACTGTCCGCGTCCACCCTTCGTTACTATGCCCACCTAGCATGAAGAATGTCCATCCCGTCCTCTATCAAGTCGTTTCTCGGATGTACGGCCAAGGAGTCATCCTCGAGGCGAAGGATTTTTTCATTCCCGGACCCGATCTAAGAGAGCTGCACTGTATTCCACTCACACAAGGGTCAATCAATCTCCTCTCACATACAAGGGGATTTGATCGCGACATGGTTTCAGTAAAGGATTTGGCTGGGTCTATTCTCTAAGACCCACCACCCGTGCTTTCGAAGCCGACGATAGGGAATATATCCTCCGCCAAGCCCGCCGTCCGCGCTCGACAGTCGTGGATACTTCGGCATCATACTTTTTCCGAGTCCATGAGTTCATACCGGTGACGCCCGACCCCTCGCCAAGGAAAGTTCTTGGTATGGTGCTCTCGGACGCGCCGTGGCCGCGACCTGGAGTTTGTCAACAACTTTCACGCGGTTTTCGAGGGCTCTCACGAGGCACTGCGGATATCATCAACCTTATGCGACTTTCCGCTCACCGAAATCGAATGGGATATGCTCGTCCTAGCCTTCAGTCGGACCAACGTCTCCACCGCTATGCGTTTCTGTCATCCCCGATTTCCGTGGAGGCTCAACGGTTTCTTGTCAATACCGTGCGCCGGTTTCTCCCGACCCATCCAGAAGAGGGAATCTTGCCACTACGAGTTACTCATCTCACACCGGACGATCTTCAGTGGATTGACGACCGCGAAAATGCCTTTGCTAACTACCCACGCGATCGTATTTCTGCAAGGCTACGTATGTGCCAACTCTTCGCGGTTGCCAGCGCCGCTCTAGCTGTGTGTGTTTGGTCGGATGGCAAGGCCACCCATGACGTTGTAGCCTTTGTACCTAGCATGAACGCGCTGCTCGTACGTATGTTGACGAACCTGACCACCATGAACACTGAAAGCGGGTGGGCGCGCTCTTGCATTGCTTACACATGGGTCGTTAACTCCTCCGCTCCCCTGCGCAAGAGGGTGGCTGCAGTAGCCTTCAACCCCGGCCATCAGAACGTAGAGGTCGAGCTCCATTCGGAGACCTACCATCATCGCAGCCCCGTTAATGCGATTCGTCGTTTTGGGAGGGTCGACTCCAACCGTAATGAAGCAGAGGTCCGGCTATGTGTGCGCCTAGGGCGTGCGCCAACTGGAACCAATCCAGTATTCACTTTTCTAGCAAACGATAAGCTGTTTGAGACCATCAGTGACCCCCACTTCGCCCACACGGGCCAACGAGATTCCCGAAGCAGTATACGGCAGCCGTCCCCGTTCTCACCAGCTCCCGGCTCTGGCGTCCAATCCGATCACCATCTCTCTGGGATCCCGGCTGCTGCGTTTTCGTGATGATCAGGCCTACGCAGTCCATCTCGGAGTGGCCAACATCCCATCATTGCTATACAAGCCGCGTTTGGCGCCGGCGAAACCGTAGTAGGCGCAGTCATCGCAGGCAGACTAGCAGCCGCCGGTCAGCTCGTCGTCATAACCGCCACCACCAATGTGGCTATTGCTCAGATCACTGAGACTCTCCTAAGTCTGGACGAGTTGCGTGACCCCAAGGTTCTCCGTTTCGTCTCCGACTCGGCGCTAAGGGGGGAGCACCGACCGGTCGACCTCCATCATGTGCTGCGGGGCCTTGTGGCCGATTTTTTTTAACAAGCTTGAAGTCAGAGAGACGGATCTCCTCAATCAATACGCTCAGGGTGGTGCCTTAGTGGAGCAGCTCTTCTTCAACCCAGCATCGACACTTTATCTCTCGGATGAAGAGCGCGAGCTGTATCGCATAGTTGAATGCGAAAATTCGGAGGCTACGGAGGACGCAACTCAAGCCAAGATGCGCGTGCGGCTCCCGAATAATATCTGTATCACGACTGCCTCTCTATTGAACTCGACGCGTCCCGGAGGACTATTTCCCACCGTCATTTCGGCATGCTGTACCATCATAGGCGATGAGGCGTCGCAAATCCCAGAACCCGCGTTCGTGGCCATGGTGTCCCAATTCCCGAACGTCCGGCATACTTACATCGACGTCAACCAACTCGCCCCACATATCCGCTGCACACGATCGTCTCCGGCGGCTCGTTTGGGAGCGAAAGGAGTCATGGAAGTACTCATGAGCAAACAGGATGTGCCCCTTGCACCACTCCATACTACCTTCCAGGCACATCCTGCTCTCCTCGATCTACCCAACCGGCTCGTCTACAACGGCACGTTGGTCAGCGGTATCGACGCCAGGCAGCGTCAGCTCTTAACACGTCGCGTGACGTTGCCCGACCCTCACATCCCCTTCCTTTTCGTGAACGTCTCTGGAATCTCCCATGTCTCCCTCAATGCCTCACTCAAACGAGATAGAGGCTCGCTGCTGAAGAACTTATCCCGGCACTCCTCGCTAAGGGTATCTTGGTATCTATAGCGGTTATCACCTTCTACGAGGACCAGCAGCGCCGCCTGGAGAGCTTCTGTCGCCGTCTCTGAGTGCAACTCCACGCAGTGGGTTCCGTACAAGGCCGCGAAATGGATATAGTCATCGTGCTCTCGACTCGCACGACTATCGATGAGGAGACATGCGAATTTTTATGCGATAACCGCCGGCTTAACGTCGCCTTGACACGCAGCAAGCACGGCCAGTTCGTCCTCGGTCATGCCTAAGCCCTGACACGCCTTCCCAACTGGAGCAACTTCATACGATGGTCCCGCGAGAACGGAGTATTCAACGACGCGTCCTCGCTACCGGATGTTTTTGCGTGAAGATCTCCTCCTTCTCTTCGCATGAGTATTTTTTTCTTTCTTCTCTTTATTTTTTTGGGATTTCGATTCGGGGTCTATTCCAAATTATTATCTTCTTCTATATATATTTTTTCTGTAGTTTCGGGGATTTTCGCGGGCTTCCCCCCCCGGGCACTGACTATGTCCGAGGGCGGACGTTTTTGGGTAAGTTGGGGAGGTGTAAGTTTCTGGGTAGATCGGTAGTCGAAAACTTAGTCACTTAGCTGAACAGCGACGTTCATTGAGCTTTATCATTGCAGGGTTCGCCCACGTGCGCGCTGGAGATATAAAGAGCCGTCGTGACTCATACGGGTCGCCTTAGCTTCGCCTGCCGCCTCCCGCTCGACTAGAGGAGACCACCCGCCTGTTGTATCGTCGCTGCCGGCATGTTGTTACTGTATTCTGACTCACCCCTCATTGGGGACGTATCTAGTAAAGATTGATGGCTACTCGCGGTTTCACATGAAGATTAGGGGATGGCCTGAGGAAAGGAATCCTCAGGCTTATGACTCCTCGGCCGACCTGCAATAGGGCTTCAAGGCCGCGACTTAGGAATCCATAGAAATTTGTCGCACTTCAAAACGCGAGTGTGCTGACAACAATCGTGTAAGCAGCCAGTTGGGCTTCAGCTGCAAGAAGAGACTGCTCGGTCCAGAGGAGCCAATCTGGATAAGCACAATCTCGATTTGAACTTGCTCAGACATAAGTTGATGTTCTCGGAAGAACTGAGGTAGATACCCACTGCTTTAGAAAAATGTAGGCATATGAAGAAGTGCGTGAAAAAAAAATCGCGAACGGCAGAGTGAAGAATTTCCCTTTGTGACGGTAGAAACCCTTTGTAATTCAAAAGCTAAAAAAGTAGCCTTTGTAACATGTATTCCTGTGGTGAACACCGTCATCGGAGCACTGACATTGGGCCTCAAAGACACCATTGAGTATATATCTATGGATAAACAAGGTCCGCGCGAGATAACCAGCGACACACATGGGGAAAAGTCTGTGGGCTGCAATGAATCGAATTTAATGTTAGTTTGTCCGGAAAGTTCTGCAGGTTTTGTGTTACTATTTTTTGTACATTCATTGCTGATTAAAAACTCACTCTCCGCTTGCGTCTCAGCAGTAACATCTTGAAGGGATTCTTTGTGCTAGCTGATGGTATAAACTGCTGTTTCACCATTGCTTGATGAACCTCTTTTTTCAACATTTTTTCCAACACATGTTAAAAGGCACTTTGGACCGATTTTTTTTCTTCAACTAATAAATCGGCAAACCGCAACGAATAAAAAAAAACAAAAAAACCTAAAAAAAAAATAAAAAAAAAAAACGAAAAAAAAAAAGAAAAAAAAAATAAAAAAAAAAAAAAAAAAAAAAAAAATGCTCAAACAATTGACCAGGCAATTGTGGAGGAGTTTCAGCCTTGGAGATGAAGCCTCAAGCGGTCGACCTAAGCAATATCTGACGAGGATTTTAAGGGGATTTTGGAGCGCTGACCCAAGGCCGCCCAGAGGCCTCTCAACAGTACGAGAGATTGCAGAAAAGCTAGGCGTTGGCAAATTCATTGTTGCGGATGGTCTGGAACGCATTGGGAAAGTGAGCTCGACAATTGGGTGCATCGGATTGACCGGCAGGAATCGGCACGTCTCGAGGTTTCTTCTTCACTGCTTTCGCGCAATAGAAACGACCCGTTTTTGAACCGAATTGTCACCTGTGATGAAAAATGGATCACGTATGATAACAGGACACGTTCCGGACAGTGGCTGGATTCCGACGAGTCACCGAGGTAATTTTTCAAAGCCGAACCCTTACGGAAAAAAAAGATTCTGGTCACGTTTTGGTGGTCATCGGCGGTGTGATCCCCTATAACTTTTTATCACCAGGCTAAACCATCACAGCAGAACCCTACTGTGAAGGAATCGACGAAATGTACCGAAAATTTTGTCAGCTGCAGGCAACACTTATTAAAAGGAAGGGTCCGATTCTTCTGCATGACAACGCCCGCCCACACGTTTCACAAATCACTATCCATAAATTGGACGATTTGGGGGTTAAAGTTCTACCTCAATCGCCATATTCGTCAGACTGGATTTTGTGACCACTCAGGTTCTCTTTGATGGGATTTCTCGATTGCTGTCACATTGGATAAAGTCGAAACGTGCAAAACTTTCTAGACAACCTCATATATGGCGAGGAGTAGTATGAGGTTGACATCTCTGCGATCACAGGCACAAAGCGGCTGATCTCTCCATGAACCTCGGAGAAAGAAGCTACTTTACACAACAGTTCCAAGAGCATATTACATGAAAGTAGCTAGCCATTCGATAAAGGAAAGCCTCTGATCTGCAACGTCATTACTGCTAAACAAGAAACCTGTATCTACAGGCAGAACAGATTTCACGAAGGTTCAGAAAGCAACTACATGCTGATCAGACATCCCTAGAGGCAGTGGCATTGCTCTCTTCAGAAACGCTTCCCTAAGGAGAGGACGTTATCGATAAAGGCTAAATCAATTATACATACTGCACTGCAGAAAGATGGACGCGTTGCTTTGAAATTCCAGAATCACAAGTCAGCAGAAACGGATCTATCCCTAGCATAAAACAAGCCGCCTGAAGGCAGTTGGCACGATAAATTGTTACTCGGCCTAGCATGTTTGAAGGGCACCATATGGTGGGAAAATGGCGAAAAATTGAAGCGATCGTTTAGGTCACGGTTAAGAACCTGCGAAGAAAAGCATTATTTATTAATGGCTCAGGAAGCAATTTTGGAGGAGATCCCTGTAGACTTCTCGCCAACAACCGCTACGGTAGGTACGGCTACACTTACGTACTGATATATGCAGCACGGCGGCCGCTTTACAACAAATTCTTCGCTTTATTTCACTTTGGAAATGAAGCAATACCAGCATCTGGTACGGTCGTCCATTTGTGTGCTGGCGTGGTGGTGGGCGTTCGGGTCGATATGTTGTAGCTTCATAGGATCCCTATGAGGGTACTTTCCGTGGAAAAGGCGCTACGCAGCGCTCATTATTGCGGGATTCCATCCTGCCAGAACTGATCCTACCCGTCTTGGGGATTTATCTGCCAACTGCCATTGAGATAATTAACTAAGAGAAAGCACTCCGATGTCATTCGAGAAGAGGGCCTCTCTTAAAGGGCTGAGCTCGCATAGACGGAGCGCATAGACAGTGCGGACGATCCTCACTCGAGTCAGGATCTTTCATGTTCAAAGGTAAAGCACAGGTTGTGGTACGGAAATTTAATAGATGAGAATGCAAGTCACTAGGAATTCATGCATCATTACGGTTCTCTCCACTCAATGTGAAAGCAGTTCGTGGATATGATTTGATCCATCTCCGTACACGAACCACTCCTCATTTTTCGTCCATCAAGTTCTCCAGCCTGTGGTCGGATAGCGTTTCGTTTTATGGAGAGCGCCGGCGTAACTCACCTATGCAGTAAAGTGAATTCGTGAGAATTTTTAGATGAAGCATTTTAGATGGCAACGAGATTTAGACAGGATTGACTAACCTGCTTTTTAAGTTAACTTGAGTCCCGATTCGCTCAACCGATTCATGACATCACTGCTTTGGGATATCTTCTTTGTTCTCTGACGCAGCCTGTCGGCGCGATGCTAGCCACTTGTGCGTTTTCTGCGGAAGCCGAGCTATGACAAGGTTAGGTGCACTCCGATGTTCTCCAGTTGCAACAACAGCATTTAGAAAATTCTTTCCTTGCAGCTGTACAGTTGATCAGTTCATTATCGAATCTGCTGTCTAGCACAAGGTTGAAAATTCCATTGGATTGCGGTAAGTAAGTATTGCTTCGGAAACTTTCGTTCCTTCTCACGCCCATATCAAGAGGTAAAGAAGAAAGAGGTTTTGCCATATTACTACTACCAGACTACTTAATGCTCCCACTTCAGTCGCTCATGCGTATGCTTGAACACTCGCCTTGAGCAATAAAGGAAATATGTATAAAGAAAGGGCAGAACTCATCAATTGAAAAAGTCATAAGAGCAGGAGGGTTAATCAGCTGAGCGTTCCAAACAGGTCCACCTTCACAAAATTCACAGATCAATCCATAGAAATACCAGCTAGAACGTAGTTGCAGACAGACACCACTAAGCGGACACTCCAGGACACGACCCGACAAATGATTTGTTAGATGAGGGACATGACAATAGATACTATTGGAGCCACTTGTCACCTCACAACGCGCAACTAGCATACAATAATATTATTGATAATTCGAACATAAGAAATTAACAACATCTCTCCTACGCGCAGAGCTCTCATAATGTAAACTCGTCATCCGTGATTAGAGGCAGTCGTCAACGGAGCCGCAAGCGCGTGCCAGGAACTATTTGCTTTTCCAGGCTAATTTAGGCATTTTTTCCACCTTGTGAAGATAGGAGGCACCTGTTGATCTGGAAAAGTAGCCAAAACAGTGAAAAGTTGGAAAAAATGAATAAATTAGCTCGGAAAAAGCAAATAGTTCCTAGCACGCGTTGCGGCCCGTTGACGACCGCCCTAATCACCTGCCCGGATGACGAGGGTACAAAGCGACGGCCCCAATGCATGGAACGATATATCTGTCCTAGAAGATAGAGCAACACATAGAAACTGAGAAGTGCTGAATATTGTAAAACCAGAGGGAAAACACGGTGTAGAAACGTTGAGAAAGAAAGTTCCACAGACTATTGCACTAGTGCTATTACATTATCGATGAAATGAACGTACCTTAACTTGCGAAGTGCATTGCTTTGGAATGCATCTGTTACCAATTACAGCCCCATTTGCTGAGGATGAAGAGGAGATAAGTTTGCGCGGCGCGAAACCTGTTTTTTCCAGTGCTCAAACACATAAGCGACAACAATTGGTGTGAAAATACTGGTACAAACGATATGATACAATTTCGCTGCTTGCTCTCGCCAGCTGGTGGAGTACAAGCTCTCCTCCGAACCCATCCCGCCGGGCTCCCTCATCCGCGGGGAACAGCACTTCCGATAACGTAATGAAGGAAAGCAGAACCACCAACGAGTACGGCCAGCAAGAATGGACACGCAGCTCGGATTCATGCCTGCCGCCACACCACTCTACAACCGAACGCCCTACGATGAGTGTAAAGAGAAAAATTCCAAGCTCCCAAAAATTCACAAATTTCGGCTATCTCTGGCTACCTCTAGAATCCCGTCAGCGCCGCTGATGGCAAGCATTTCCTTGTCTCTCAATTGTACCGATTATTCATTCAATATGACTAAATGTCGTCCTCTTCAATGGTTCGAATATGTCGCAAGTGATATTCGCGACCAGTTATTAATAGAAGTTACCTTAGCTCTAGCTGTATCAACAGGTTTGCAAGGAACACCTGTACCGGAGTGTGTTGGAAACAAACCTGACAGCTTCACGACCTTTGTAGTGGAGTGGTTCACAAGAGACAATTCGCAGCGTTCAAACTTCGCGACAGCAGCGGCGATCGCCGTGATCGTCGGTGCGTGGCAGAGCGCGCCCAAACGCTTTTATGAACTGCTCGCATAGTAATAAGGCAATCCAAATTGTGAGACCTTTTTTTCTCTCAATAATGGCTATAACTGATAACTTACGACTTCCTAAACATAAACGGATCTGAAATAAGGAAAAGAGGCAAGGAAAAATTTCTACTGTCTGAACTGTTCCAACTTCCAAAACATTCATAGTTTACAAGCCGAGTTCAAACAACAAAGAAAAAAAGAAACAGAAAGAAACTCATCTAGCAACCAAAACACTAATCATTTTAAGCAACATCAACAAGTGAAAATTTTATAGTATTCTTATGTACAATAAGCTCAACGAATGAAAAAAGAAACAATAAAAACCTATCCTAAATGAAGCTCTCACACTTTCTGCTCATTTCTGTCCTGAATCAAGAGAGAATATAGAAAACAAGCTATTAATTTCGGATCACCTTTCTTTGTGTCAAACCAAGCTTCAGTACATAAGAAAATTGCAGTTAAAGGAAAAAAAGCATGAAATTGAGGCGCTTCCTCCCAAAAGCTTTCGGAGCACATAATAGCGTTGGGACGCGCTCTGTCTTGTACCGACGATCGCGGCGATCGCCGAGGTCGCCGCGATCGCCGCTGTTGTCGCGAAGTATGAACGCTACCTTAGTTGTGGACAAGGAGGGCAAGGAGTCTCTGTCAACACATTGGGGAATAATACGGTCGATATGGTATGCTGTGTGTCGTGACTGACGCACGACCGTCCCTGGGGGGCTAATGGGGCGCCGGGAGGTTACCGCTCTCTGGCTGCGCTGTCCTACTATGAAAAGCTTGATCCGCGGGAACCGCGCAGACAGTAATATTGTCATCATTTTTCAAATCAGTCGTCGTCGTGCGCTCATCATGAGCGGTTGTGCAACTAGTGGACCAGCGTCGCCACTCCCTGTCTCCGTCTAACTCATTCCATGGTCTTCTCCTGTCACTACTGATCAATTGCTTCCACCTATTACTCCCATCCTCATCTTCATCCACAGGTACGATTTCCTCTTTATCACTTTCTTTGTACATATTAATATCGACTAGCCATTGACCATGTGTGTTATTAGATTACGGTGGTTTTGTCTATGTTATCGTGTAATGTTTCTCTAAATGAAGTTCTGAAGGTAATCGTGTCTTGTCAGAGTAATTATAGTGGGTAGATTGTCATCCACTTAGCAAGGTGCAGGCCTCATTCAGCCCGTGGCAGGACCCTTGGGCACACAACGGGGCGACATCCCCTTGTAGCAGGGTGTGGGCCCCTATAAAAACCCGCGCTCCGGCGTGACACGAGTGCACCCCCACCGAAGCCAACATATCCTGTCGGCACCTGGGCACGACAGAAATGGTGCATCGTCCGCAGTCATCGTCGTCGAAAGACGGCCTTGGCTGTCGTGATCGTCCCCGTCTGTCGCGCCAGGCACGCAGTCCTTCACTCCTCCTACTCCCTTCAAATTGTAAGCGTCGATTAGCTATTTCTCGGCTAACATAGTAGATTCACAAGCGCATTTTTAGCAGTATTTTGCATGGGTAAGGATTGTCTCTAGCGTCACAACTGGATTTATTGCATACCGTTCATGGGCCTAGAACCAGTGTTACTGACGGGACCAGTGGCAGGGGTCCCCTCGGTATAATCCACTCAACGTAGAATGCACTGGCTGGGTAAATCGCTAGCGTAATGAGTTCGAGGTGTAGGATCCTTATGCACCTTGCATATATGGCAGCTTGGTAACATGGGTGTCAGATGGTGAGCGACCCCGTCAACTATTGTGGGAGCCACATGATGCATGGTGCACTTGGTTAGCCCACTGAGGCGCACTGAGCAAGACCCACATAGAGCATTGTCATTTCATGTAAGTCTTCACCTTCACCAAATTGCGTATTTGCACGTGCCAGACTGCTGACCGCGCAGAAGGTAATTCTTATTCACTCGCTTACTCGCTCGTTATTCGCTTGCTCTATCTACTACATTTTTGGCAGCCCTACTCACTTGGTCGCCGTTTCTACAATCCTTGCTCATTAATATTATTAGCCACTATCCTGCTCACTATTTCGAAGACCGTTTAGTTCGTAATTCGCCTAGTTTAGAAATCGTACAGTTGTCTTCCCGCAGTCCAAAGCTGATATTTCTGAAGTCCGTCCTGCTTTTCTCGTCAGGCAACTACGTCCGCCGTTATTTACTTCTTGGTTCAGACAGTACGAGTGTCCACCTTTTGCAGTTTACCTCGGCTCTCGTACGCTGCAGTTCGTCATGTCTACTCTTGGAGCACATAAGACGCGTGTAACTACTGCGATTGGTATGCTTTCCAAAATGCTTTCCGCTTTCGATCCTAGTTGTTTGTTAGCCATCGAAACTAAGCGACAACAGAAATTCAAATTCGTACCATCCAACGCCGCAAAGGAGTCATCTCGGCGGCAAAACTCGGAATCGAGAGAGCTTTGGAAATTTTCAAGGACGGTCACGAGTCTCTGTTGCTCTTTGTTCAAATTCAAGACAACTGCGCGGTACTCAAGGAGGATATTAATCAGTTTTGGAAAGAACAACAAGCAGATAAAATCACGGACAGTGCGCAGAATATTATCGCAGCGCTCGATGCGCAGCTCCTTATGGACGACTCCCTTCAAACCATACTTTGTCCGCAGCCTAACAATGATCTAGTCACTGCTACAGCTGCACTATCAATTGAAAATCCACCGCTTCGCAAAGTCTCCCAGTCTAAAGGACAACAGGAAGTGCCAACAAGTTGCCTTCTACGTCACTGCAAGATACTTCCATGCTGCAGCCTATTCAACTTCGTAGATTGGAGTTGCCAACATTCGACGGTGACGTTACCAAGTTTTACGACTTCTGGTGCAGATTTAAAACTGCAGTTCATGATAATAATAGTCTTTCACTGTCATCCAAATTCATCCACCTGGCAAATTTTCTCAAAGGCAGAGCTGCCCTAATAATTGAAGGCTATGATCCGTCAAAGCCAGAAAATTACAATCTCGCTATTCAAGCGCTTATTAGGCGATATGACCGTCAATTTACTCGCAATCTCTACCTTCAAAAACTAGAGCAACTTCCGACGTCGTCCTCTTCAGCTTCGGTTCAACGAGATACACTTTGTCAAATCCAATCGTTTATTTTGCAATGAAACCGCTACGAAAACACCACCACTTCGCTAGCACGAATGAAGATAATCAAGAAGAAATTTCCTCGCGATACGCAGCTTGAAGTTAATAAGCTGGAACATCGATCAGGCAAAACGTGGACTCTGCCAGAACTCCTTGACGGACTCAATGAAGTGATTGAGGAGTTCGAGAAGTTAGAAGACCTTACGTTGGCCGTATCCGGACCGCAAGTTCACACCAATCCTGTTTCCACCACCAACTCTAGATCACCAACGCCGAGCCACAATATGACCCACAGACGTGTTGTTTCTGTCACTCTTACAATCATCTTTCCATACGTTGCCATCACCTTATTACCCCCTCAAATCGTCGTCTTATCCTTAATTACCTGTGTCTTTGCTGGAAATGTCTCCGCCCTGGACATAGCAGTAGGGTGTGTGATCGTCCCAATTGTCCGCGTTGTAATGGCACGCACCACCTCATCCTTTGCGCCCGTGCCACCAGAAGACAATATCCATCTACCTTGAATAGACGATACCACGTCCAAGAGCGTTCACGTTCAATGTCAAAAAGTCCCTCTCGGATGGGCGATCGAGGGAAAGCACCTCATACGATGCAAGATCTTCACTATCAGTATCCCGCGGAAGTTCTTATTGGCCAGTAAGATCAACCGGTAAAACTCCTTCACCATATCATAGAGCGTTGAACAGACACGGCCGTCCAGAATGCCGCACGGTACGATTTAGATCTCCCGTACGAGAGACAACTCCCCTCCCCCCCCGCGGACATACCAGGAATCACGAAGGCACACGCTATCACGAGTCATCAGTCTACGCCGCAGCAGAATCGGGAGACGAATACGATCAACTTATGAGTTTTTATGAGAGTAGCGATCCCATTGA
>MU946814.1:0-13133 GCA_036418165.1 Cooperia oncophora
GTGCTCAAGGTGGGCGGTGTTTCTCGCAAAATTTTGTAGCCCGGTTCCAGAACACTCCAGATACCGGAAAAAAGTGGATTAAGTTCAGCAGAGGGTCGTCGGTGAAGATTGTGGGGCACAAAAATTGGGCGGAGCCTGCTCCGAGGTGGGCGGAGTCAGACGAAAATTCTCTAAAACTGTCCCAGAGCACTTCAAAGACCGGAAAAAAGTGGATTAAGGTCAGCAGAGGGTCGCCGGTGAGGATTGTGGGGCACAAACATTGTGGGCGGGGCCTGCTCCGAGGTGGGCGGAGTCAGACGAAGAATCTGTAAAATAGCTCAAGAGTACTTCAGACACCGGAAAAAAGTGGAGTACAGAACAAAAGGCGGATATCAGTTGAATATGTGAAAGAAAATACGCGCGAAGCCGCGCTCCGCCCGGCGCAGCCGGGCCGTATCAGAAGGAGGCGCGCCGGCGTTAGCCGGCGAGCCGACTGGTAAAATATATTACAAAATCAAAAACTGACAAAACATATCACATGAAAGTTCAGTACTGTTTACCATTTACAGCCCCAGTCATCCGAAATCAGGCCAGTTCCTGACCGACTTTTTTCTCCGTGGGCAGAATTTGCTGAAAACTTGGCTCCAGGGGTAGTTTGACTTGCTGATACGAATATCACGTCCGCTAACCTGGCGCCCGCTCCACGGGCGCCGACGCAATACTCGAAATCATCAAATTCGCTAAAAACTTGCTCCTAGGGATAGTTTGACTTGCTGAACGCGAATAGCACTTCCATTTTGCACGAAAAAACTTCACTTCTCTACTAGTCGCGCTATCGGTGCTTCTTCAAAAATCCCCGCGCCCGCTCAGCGTTCACACGCAAACTCCTGAGAAATGGAATTTCCCACAAGTTCGCGTGTGAACGCTGAGCAGAATCCTGTGGGAATTAAGTGCTTCCCGTGGTGACGTCTTCAAAACTGACCTAGTAACTTGGAAAGCCCCTTTGCTCTCTCATTTAGCTATTCTCATGGCTCTGAACGTACTTCATCGCCGCAACCGCGAGATGGAGCTGACTGATTTCAAATGGCTCGACCTAGTTGAGAAGCTCAAAATGGATCCTCATGAATTCCGAGCATGGTTGCGCAGACTAGGTCTACAAGTTACACCCATGTGCCCCAAGTGTTCTGGTGCCATGATGCTTCGACTTCAAGACGACGTTTGGCTTTGTAACAGGCGTGATTGTAGAACGGACAGCGGAACGAAGCCGTCTCTCTGTCAGACACAAGAGCTTTCTTCGCCAATTCCAACTTCCAGAGGCTACCATCTTCTCAATCACTTACTTCTGGCTGCGTGAGTTCGGCTCCTTCAGAACGAAGTCTTTCGAGCTCGGAGTCAGTAGGAAAATGTTAGCTCACTAGGAGCAGTATTTACGGAGAATTTGTAAAGCTCTCCCATTATTGGTGGGCCCGGAGTCACTGTAGAGATTGACGAAACGAATGTCACCCGAAGGAAGTACAATCGCGGCAGACTTGTGCGTAGGAAGGAATGGTTGTTTGGTGGCATTGAGAGAGGGAGTGGTCGAGCCTTCATGGTGCTTGTGAAACGTCGCGATGCAGCCACACTCACGAACATCATCCTCAAGTTCATTCGACCGGGAACTACCATTATGTCCGGACTCATGGAGAGCGTACTCACAGCTGTCGCGACTGCCAGCCGGCTACAGGCACCTGACGGTTAACCACATGCTCCATTTCGTCGATCCTAACTGGGCACACACCCAAAACATCGAATCCTTGTGGCAGAAGTTCAAGATGATTCCCAAGAAGGAGTTCGGATAGAACAATAGCGGTACTCTCACTACATCAAAGAGTTCCTATGGCGTCGAGTATTTGGAAAACCCAGTGAAATCATCTTCAACTTCTTCGAACATGTCGCACACATATCCGTGCTAGGCTGCCTTCTACCAAATCCGAGAATTGATTAATACTAACCCAACGGCCCTCTTTAGGGCCACAAATAAGAGCGAATACTATTTCTCATGCAATATGACATTCGTGTCACGTGGTCAATTACCCTAGGTGACAAGTTTTCAGCGAGTTAAGTGATTCAGAGTATTCTTGGCGCGGCGCCAGGAGGTTTCGGGTCAAGCGGATGCGATATTCGTGTTCAGCGGGTCGAACTACCCCTGGAGCCAAGTTTTCAGCAAATTCTGCCCACGGAGAAAAAAGTCGGTCAGGAACTGGCCTGATTTCGGATGGCTGGGGCAGTAAAGGGTAAATAGTGCCGAAAACTCTAAAATAAACACGGATACAATACCTACATTACTATAATTCAAATACAAAAAAGGAGAATTATCCATACAATCATGATTTCAAAAAAGAAACATAAAATTAATCATTCTGCAGTACAAACACTCACATGGTAAACATTATCGTACAGACAAAAGTGAAAAGAATGTGAATACTAACCTTCTTACTAATGATGACCGAGAAAAATGAATCAAACGGATTAAATGAAGTCAGTAGTCGCTCGATAACAACAACAAGTGTTATCAAGAATTCACACTCATTTATTAGACCGAGCAAAATGCGGTCAGCGTTAGATGAGCTAATTCATCAACCATGTAATCCTTTCATTCTATAAACCAGTAACTTTGTGTGTCGGTTTGTATGTTTGTATGTATGTAGGTTGTATGTATGTTTGTCTGTCCGTCCGCAAAATACTTCACGGGTTCGAGTTCGCTGGAGGCGAAAACGACCGCTAGGCAAACAGGCAAATTGGTGCGGAAGTATCAATCCAATGTTTTGATCGTGATATCGGCCTCCGCTATATAAGACAACCATTCGGTACACTCCGAGCCATTGCACGAGCTGCTGGCGTGGCAGCTGGACGTGTGCTCGTGCGGGGGCAGGGTGGGGTGGGACCGAGAGAGGGGGGGAGCGCACTGGGCGCCCCCCCCCCCCTCTCGCGGTCTCCCACCCCACCCTGCCCCCGCATTCCCCTGCGCGTGCTCAGCCCGATCTGAGCATGCGCAAGAGAAGGAAGGGGACGGTCCGACTGGAACACTGGGGCGTTTTTTCAAGGTATGATATAGGTTATGGCACAGGAATATGTGGGTGACAAGAACTGCTAGCCGCTGATAAAGGGAGTTAGAGTGGAAAGGACAACATACTCATAACGCGGTACACAGCATCACTTAGGCGTTGATTTCAGCAAATGATATCAAGGGGAAGGTAGAGAATGCGACGGCGGGTGACAAGAAATGATAACAACTGATAGGGCCTGATAGAGAACGATGCAGTTGTTGTTCAATCAAACGCTGGAGCCTCTACACCACGAAATTATGGAGTTTTAGTGATAGCGACATTGATGACGAGTGACAAGCAATTTTATCAATTGATAATAAAGATAAGGGGACATTTTCACAACATCTCTGACCACTACACTCCCAAAAAAGCCTCTCATTAAGCAAAATTTTCCCACAGCCATCACTCCTCTGATAGCACTAGAAAATGTACTCATCCCACTAGGGGGGTATATACTTCGCCTGAAACAGGAAGTTTGGAGAAATCAAAAACTCCAATATTGGAACACACTTTATGCGTTCAGTGAGTATTAAATATTTTTTTTGCTTTCAAACCTTAAGTCACTGATGAGAACGAATAGCGAAGTGGTTTGTAAGATATTCAACGAACGCAACCTAAATATTGTCATCTGCAGCCATTCATGCAACCTTAGCAGGTGGATTGCATGTTTAATGACAAGTTAATCGCCCATCGTTGGTGTTGTGATGTAATAATAACGGAATGTGTTCATCTACTGTGCAACATATCTTGATATTCTGTACTTCCTATCTATTTCTGAGATCTACGTATAGAATGGGCGTACCCTGAGGGGTGCAGATTCCGCTAGGTTACTCTGTCTATTATGATTCGACAACTAACGCGCAATATGAGCAGCTCATACAATTAACTAATTCCATCCCGTTATGATGTGCGGCAGCCAGGCCAGCTCGGCGAAGCCGAGCTAAAAAGAAGGAGGAGAGCTCGGCGTCAGCCGGGCGATCCGACTGGTTAAGCAAAATTCTAACATATTAGGTATAGATATGATAAGTAGTGTAAGGAGATGACCTAAAGAAAGATGGACAGGAAAGAAATAAGTAAGTTCCTTTCACATTCAATGAACATACATCAATATGAATACACATTTTTAATCACCTCAAAAATTGCTCGTTAGTTGCTTCAATTAATACAATACAGATGAAAGACGCAAACAATCGGAAATAGAGATTCCTCGTCCCTTCACTGATGAGCACAGAGGGAGAATATTGAAAACTGCTCAGTTTTCGTCTAACCATAAGGGCACGTGCGAAACGGGAACCGATCTATCTGTTCAAAACCTTCCCCACAAAAAAATTATTTCAATACAATACATAGTTTCAACTAAAGAATCGTCATGAATTTAAAGGCGACACAAGAAAGTTAAAATTTGGAAAGTGATAATAATTAATATAAACATGCAAAAATAAGATAAAAATGAAACTAAATCACACATGGTTTCAAACTGCGAACGATATCTTGAACAGTTACTACATTTTCATACCACTCGTCCAGAGCTTTCACGAAGTAAGTCTGACCATCGCGTAGGCGGTCGTCCAGGCGTTCGCTTGACATCCCGTGGAATCCAGTCGGTGATCGCTCTGGTCCAGCGGTCGTCCTCGAAACGCATGACGTGCCCGGCCCACCTGATCTTCGAAACCTTGGCAAATGCGGCGGCGTCTCTGATCTTCGATCGTCGGCGGAGTGCGGAGCTCCGGATTCCCTCTCTCACTTGCGTGTAGCGGGAAACTCCGAGCATCGCCCTTTCGATGGCGCGTTGAATAACGCCGACCGCATGCTCATCCTGCTTTCGTAGAGTCCAAGTCTCTGAGGCGTAAGTCAAGGCAGGAAGGACCGCGGAATCGAAGAGGTGGGCACGGAGCCTGGTGTCATTGGTCTCCTTCAATGTTTATAGAAGGTCCCCAAGCCGCTCGCTTCCTCCTGCTCAGCTCTGGTGCTAAGTCGTTCATCATATTGATTTCACGACCTAGGTACACATAGCTAGAGCATTCAGAGATGGTCGTTCCGTTGAGCGTGAATGGGGCATCAGAAACCAATCCGTTTCTCATGAACATCGTCTTCGTTAGATTCAGCTGTAGACCGATTTCTTCCACACGCGCAGTTGAAATTAGCCAGCATTCGCTTCCGCTTGCTCGATGTTTGGTGCTATCAAAAGTCGTCAGCAAAGCGGAAATGGTGTACAGGGGGGGGGCAAAAAAAGTCACTTTTTTCATTGACTTTCGAGGCGCTATAAGTTACACTTTATTAAATTCTGATCGGACATTTTTACCACCATATTAAAGAGCATATTAAATACTATCATGACACTCCGCCACAGCCTTCTGGACGAGCGCCATCGAGAGATTCTGGCACGCGACCGCGATGTGGTGCCTGAGATCAGCGAGATAGTCGATTTCTCCGCCACCGTAGACCACCCTATTGAACTCCGCCCGAACCGGGTAATTGAGGGGATTCAGGTCAGGTGACCTACTTGGATATTCCATCTTCTTTAGGTACTCAGCCCCATTCCAAGTAGGCGAGAGTTTCTCCAATGCCCTTCGATTCCATGTGGTGGCACCCAATGCTGTAGCAGTACAAAGTTTCCAAGAAGGTACGGGCGACGACATGTGAGGAGGATATTCTTCACGAGTTGCTCAATGTAACCGCCAGCGCTCACCTTCAGTCCGGGGTCCACGAAGAAAATATTGGTCTTTCCATTCCAGGTACGTCCGGTCCATACCATCAACCCGCGCCTTGGCGACTGTGGTGAAGATGATGTCCTAGACCGTAGCGACGTTGTCGGAGCTGCTCGATGTTGGAGGTCTTCCAGATCGAGAGTACTGGTCTCCAGGTAGCTATCCATGGGTGACTCCATACTAGAAGTTTCGCAGCTGTTTGGAGGTGACATGAATTCCAAAGGTCTTCTCCAGTCAGGCTGCGACTGGAGATGACTTCATATTTTGGTGTACATGAAGGTGATGGGCGAGAGCCAGCTCCTGCTTATAGAGGAACATCTTGGGTATCTTCCGCCCTGGTACTCGTATCCACGTCCTCTGTCTGGGCAGCGAAAACTTTGCTGATATGTGACTCGGTCGAAGTGACTTTTTTAGGTCACCCCTGTAGTTGCCAACCGTCGATTTTCACTCGTGTCTTCCCATTCCAGTTGACGCATGACGTTCTCGAGAGAGGCGCTGAAGAGCTTGGGCGAGATGGTGTCGCCCTGCTTGACCCTCTGTTCACGTCGATGATGACGTAAAATTACGAGATTCTGATGAACCTGTTGTAGAGCTCACGAAGAATCCTGATGTACCGAGTAGGAATACCCTGGTTGCCCAGGGCTTCGATAACCGCTTCTGTCTCAACGGAGTCGAAGGCTTTCTTCAAGTCGATGAGACGTGAGACATAACGGCATTCCTTCCTTATTTCGATGAGCTTCGTTTCCGTGTGGATGTGATCGATCGTGCTGAATCCTCTTCGAAACCCTGCTTGCTCGCATGGCTGTCCTTCGTCTAGTGTTCTGCCAATCCTGTTCAGGATGACTCGTGTGAAGAGTTTGTAGACTACAGACAGCAGGCAGATTGGGCGATAATTGCCAATGTCGTACAGGTCTCCCTTCTTGTACAGCAACACAGTCTTGCTGGTTCCACGAGGTGGGTACCTTGCATTCCGACAGGTAGCGCGTGAAGAGTCGAGCCAGAGTTTTGACAAGAACTGGCGGAAGATTCTTCAGATGTTCGGGTCTGATCCTGTCGGGACCGGGTGCCGTACGATTCTTCACCGACGAGATGGCGTGTCGGACTTCGGAAGGGAGAACTGCAGGAACGACGTGTCCATTCTGCTTCAAGCGATATGGTGGCAGAGGGGGTGGCTGTTAATGAACAGAGTAGAAGCTGTGGATGACCTTCCCCATTGCCTTTCTGAATGTTCCGGTGAATAATTGTTTCTTTTTATTGAACTGCACTCGAGGTTTTCAAGAACGTTTATGGGCGGCTGACGTTTTGCTGGGATCACTTTCTTCGGAGCCAGGCAATAGAGTTGCCCGAACCTGGCGTCTACTTCGCAAGGCAACAGACGTCAGCTGGTAATTGCCTGCGGCTCCACGTTGGCGAATCAGCTCGAGAGTTTCTAGAGATAGACGCTACTTGGTAATCTGACCTCTTGGCACAGTCGTGAAGATGTGCGACAAGTCGTTCGTAGTATGCTAACAGAAGGTACGGCCTAAATGGAATTTAATGTCAACAAGCTTTCTAGAACGGACTACCAACCTCTTACCAACAAGCGTAGTTTCAAAGTGCATCGAAGATTCAGTACTGTCATAGTGTACTGGAAAAGGCAAAGTGTTGCAGAAAAGACGAGCGACATCACGCAAACGGCTGCCGGCGATTGAGGCATAATATGTAGAGAGGACATCAAAGATACAGACGGGATTCGTAGCGCTCTTTCAGTCCTTTTTCCACTTAAAGGCAGCGCCCGCGTTCAAATTTAATGAGTATGCGGCTCAGGTAGTAACAGCGAGGTAGCAAGAAGCCTATTAGTGAAGAAAAATCAAAGAGAAAACACGCAAATGCCCTAGAAGGAGTTTCATACCGAACAACGGTTGTACGTGCTTAAGGCGAAGAGAAGGAGTGATTGCACGAGTTTCCACTTGTTCATATCAGCTGTTTTCCCTTATCACCTCACTCTCACCACTCCACGTGGAGAGAAGCAGCAATGGAACAACCGCACCATCAGGCAACCATTAGAAATGAAGTTGGGTGGCGTGGTCGGCAGGTTGGCGGAGCCGTCGGCTCTTTGCGGGCGGACGCCGCTGTTCCGTCGCATTTTTGGGTTGCGGAACATGCACGTCCACCATCCTCATAGGGGGAGCTACTAGATCCAGAGAGGGCGTGAGAAACAAATGAACGCGGGCGCTACCTTTAAAGGATAGCTAAAGGACATCTTCACCTGCCACTATTACCGCAGAATCATAAAAACTAAGCTTAATATACTTTGATGACACAGCACATAGAGATCACAGCCGCCAATTGCTGTGAAGGAGCGAAGGGTAGCCGAGTTGGAAGAAGTATAGATACTATTAGGTTGTTCGAAAAGTCCTGCGACACTTTGATTAAATTGTTCTAGAAAAAGACCAAAAATCATTTTGGATGTTTTTATCCCTGATTAGTGGAGAGTGTCCTCTGGGGTTTCTGCACATGGGTATATCATGACTTTGTGGAAGTTTTCAAAGCTTAAAAGTCCCTCAGAGATCGAGGTACTTCTCGACCTGTCCCATATTATGAGTTCCTGTAGGGCCACTCCGCCGTAGTCGAGGAAGCTGACACCTACGTTGTCTTGAGGAAGGATATCGCTTGCCATGGCAGAGGGTAGCTTTTGCATCAGCGCTCTAGGCTGGACTTATTTAACTCGTAGTTAGGCAATGTATAGGTCGCCCATCAGCACAGAATGACGGCCCTTTACTCAAGCTTCTTGAGGCGCAGCCGAACGTAACCACCGTAAGTTGGCAACCTCTCTAGGCTCCACCTGACTGACAACTGCCATGCTTCTCCGCAATCTCGGTTATCGGAAAAAATTTTTGTGAAGGATGCCTCATGAGTTGGACCCGTCTGACAAGTCATACCGAATGACCGCGACTGAGTTTTCTTTCCTTGTACACAGCGAAGGAACTTTTGTGAGATCTTGTGGTTGGTAGCGAGTGTGGAGTCCTTGCGTACATCATGCACATGTCCCTCGCAGGATCTCTCAAACAGAAAAGTAGATTGCTTAGCCAAAAGAAGATGTGCATGGGATAAAGATTTCAGTGTGTTATTGGTGGGACTTCAAAGCGGTATCACTGGATACCAGCACCGTTGTAAGGACCACAGTCCACCTTAATCGACTTCAAAATATGGATGACGTCACGCTTGAATTCATTCAGAAATACTCAATTTTTCTCTACTACTCGGTAATGCGAGGACCGCATGTGGGATCAGGCTACGCCAAAAGATCATGGATTTCGATCGGAGAATGCTACCGTACCCAGGTTATTTAACAAAGTTAGCAGCCTCTAATTATCACCTCCTTTGGTCCCTATCGCATCCTTTAGAAAGCAAAAATTCCGAAAATCGACCTCAACTCGAGAATGAGGTCCACCTCTTCTTATCATAGTTGCCGTAGTTCTATGAGAATGGAAATGAGAAGCTGTGCAAAAGAAAGGCACTAGTCCTAGTCATCAACTGCGGTTACCTTGTAGATTGGAGATGTCCTTTACTGACCAGAAATTTAGTTCGAAAAATTTGGTCAAAGTGTCGCAGGACTTTTCGAACAACCTAATATTAGGTTGGCTAATAAGTAATGGCCGTTTTTTCAATTGAAAAATTTGTTTAAAAGTGAAAAGTTTTGCAAGCAAGCTTAATATCGTTTAATAGCAAACTTCTCGTAGTATTAGAATATCAAATTCAAATTCAATTAATTCAACTATTAGCATGAAATTTCTAAATAGAGGCAGTTGTCGAAGATGCTAATTTTCGCCGACTTCACTTCCAACTTCAACGACTAAAAAATTCACAAAAACTATATCCTCAACCAAAGCTTTTTGATATTCTTATACTACGAGAAGTTTCCTATCAGATGATATATAACTTGCTTGCAAAACGTTTCACTTTTCGAACAAATTTTTCAATTGAAAAAAACGGCCATTACTTATTAGCCAACCTAATAGTATAGCGAGTAATTGCGAAGGTAAGATCTCCTCGTTCATCTGCCACGTTTACTCGAAAGTCAAATCACTCTACTTTGCCTAAATTCTCACTTTTTCCACTGGAAACACCTGGGATTCCTCAGCATGAAACGCTTGTTGTTTTCGGTAGCATAATGCGCACTTAGTGTTCACTCACGGTTGTTCGGCACAAGACTCTTCAGAAGCAGAGGATTTTCTGGCTCTAGGGGAGCTACGTTATCCTTTTTACAGAGAAAGCCGTGGGTCTGAGAAAGTATCTGCTACTCGACTCATTATATTTTGTTATAACGAGTGATAAGGTAGGTGAATGCACAACGTGAAACACCAGATGACTAGAGGCCTCTGAGGTGCACTGGGTGAAACATACGCCTCGAGGAAAGAATAGCAAATCGAAGAGTTTCACGCTCCAAAAGTAGGTGTCAAAAATCCATCGACGACCTCATTTGTCTCTTTGTTTCCCCACGAGGTTTTCGCTTTTTTTTGGGTAACAGAAGAGTCAATCAAAAAAAAGGAGAAAAAGTAGAACAACATTAACTTCTTTCCCGGTGGACGAGGAGAAGGTACGACGAAGCGGCTTGTGTAGGAGAGTTATTGTACTCGGTAGCCGAATTCAACTTTTGCGTGAATAGTTCGCCGGTCACCCCAAAAATTTCTCCCTCGCTGTACTTCGGAAGTCATCATCCTCCGGCTCAGAATAGTTTCTTCGCAATTTTCAGCGCTGGAAGCCGCCTAGCACGAGAAACTCTAAGAGATAGCATGTGAATTACGATTGGTATTATCGCAAGCAGTCGCGTTGGTTTCTAGAGGGATGGACTGACCTGCAGCCTTGTCACCACTTGTGATCGCTTTCTAAATCATACTAGACGATCGCCATTGGTAGCGCAAGACGGCAGGAGGCATGCCCATTCCACTCTCGTCACACCGCCTCCAACTGTTATGTTACAACGTGTACCGTACCACTTCTTGACGTCGCAGTAGTTTACAGTACTTTAGAAAATTGTCGGCAGAACCTTTCAGAATGCTTCCCATGGCTGTTTTGTTTTCAGACGACTTTTTCCCGACAAAGACATCTTCTCTTGAAGGTGTCTCAATACCATGTCTAATGGATAGCGCATTCGTCCGATCAGCCGTAGATGAGGAGTTGAGTCCAGCCAGGTGGCCTGTTTATGTTGGCTTTATGTTCTCAATTCAGTAGTGGTTTGGGAGCAGATATTCCGTAATGAGAGGAAAAGGCACGCAGGGCACAATCCAGCTTCCGGACAACAGTCTATCAAAGCACCGCACCTAAATGCATGCACACGAAGGTCCTCCCGCACTTACCATTACGGTATTACACCGCTCCATAGACCGGTGGAAGAAAGCTATTGGAAGCACTGGAAATAAGAAGGCTTTCCCCAGAAATGAATAGTAGGGATGAGCTACGTGACGCGCTGCAGTTGATTCACTGACTACGTGATAATGGTGGAGCGGTCAGTGATATCATATGCAGAAGCGCTCACTAGGCATCCTCACTATTTAAGGAGGGTAACGGGTAGGGTCACAGTCACCACTAGAAGGCGCGGCGTTCGCAAGGAGCAGCGGCGGCATATTGTACTACTGGAGGCAGCAGACCAGGTCAGAGTCCAGAACGGAGGCACCAGTGAAGGCATTCAGGATTCGGGTGCAGGCGGCTAACTGTAGTATTTCAGGTCGCTGAAGAAGGTGCTAGGCACCGAAATATTCGAAGAAGAAGTGAAAACTTTTGGATTCTTTTGAATCTTTTGAGTCTTTCGCAATAAATTTTGGCGCCTCTTTTATGTGTTTAACATTCAGAGGAAAGGGTGTTTGATGCAGGGACCTTTATTTTTACGTCACATGCGCAGATAAGAGAAAAGTATTACTTTAGAGAAAATTATGGAGTGGCAGTAGAGTTGAGCTGGCACAACATTCGATCGTTGCAAAACGTCGAGGGATAAAGAGTGCAATCACCACAAGGGGTGCCTTTCACGTACAGATGTTGAAAGAGAGTTGGTCTGAAAAAACTGAATGAGTTTCTCACACTGCTTGACGACAACAGCTCCACAACAATGTTCCCAAATGGTGAAGATTGTCGATATTTTCCAACAGATTCGAAGGTTACGAGTATCAAACTCCGATAACAACAAGCTGGTATTAACGAACCCGGGTTGGTAGTGACATACAACAGACCAGTGAGAGCTGCAATTTCCCGTCACTGCACAACCGAACGTCTCAGTGGTCGCCCACGCCATCTGCAAATTTCAGGTCTCAAACCTCATTGGTCAGATGATGGTCTCTTCCAAAGGATTAGTAAGTGGAAATGTTTTGTCAACAAGCCTCACCCTGATGAATGATTCCGTCGGCTTGCCAACATTGAAATCTGTATAAGTTACACCTTGTCCAATGCCGCCAGTCTCCCTTATTTGACTCCACCATTTTTTCACTGCCTGAACTACGGTTAGTTTCGCTGCTCTCAGTCTTGCCGATCACCTAACGCGAAAGCTGAACTGACAACAATGAGGGCATCTTCTTCGGAATTAGCCTGGCTCTTCGGGAACAAGTAGAAGTTTTCTACCCTATCCTTAGGAAGATCCGGATCTTGTATCACAGAACATCTTTGCGCCGAACTCAAGGCACTCTCTTCCAGTGTGCAATTGTAATTCTGGAAGTAGATTTCGAGTCAGATTTGTTAAACTAAAGGGATCGAAATATGGGTGTTGAATGTCCTCAATTCTACAGTTAGGCACGTGGATCTTCAAATGCAGGGCTTGGACTACGAATGCTGAATTTCCTGCATTGTTGTCGAAATTTGAAGGTATGGCATAAACAGCAGGCACCTACATATAACCGCCGAGATAACTGTGTTCATTTGCGTGCCTTACTGGACTTCGCTCACTGTCCGCGAAATGCTCTTCCCTCGGTTAACAACTACTAGCGGCAGTGGCGGAAATTTCACTGCTTCCAGACAACGCGTAAAGATTCTCGAAATCGGCGCAAATTCCTCTTTCAACAGTTTCGATGAAAACAAATTTCGAAATACCAGTGCTCTCATGTTCGAAGCAGTCGGCAGAAACTTTTGGTTCTTGTTTTCGACCTCTCCTCTTGCAAGCCTTCCTCTGAAACCATTTTGGCATAGTACCACGTATTCATTTCTGTACAAGCGGCGGATCGTAAGCAAACTACCTTCGGTAATTGTGTGCATCTAGTGCCCTCAACCTTGTTTTATCGAGCATTCCAGAGACTCCTGTGCAGAGTTCGGTGGGACCTAGAGAATCGAATAAGGGATCTGGGTGTGTTGTAAATAAACAGAACATTCTGCACAAATAGACATTGCGGTGCGCGAT
>MU946816.1:0-18400 GCA_036418165.1 Cooperia oncophora
TGAACGGAACATAAAGGCACTAGACAACCCTTCTTGACACGGGTGCGACTGCGTTTGGCTGAAAGTGGCAGCGAGAGTTGAGTGGATATTGGGGCTATCCTCCGACCTACGCGAGCTGTCTATAAGTCAGATTTTTTTCATCTTCTCACACGCTGTGGATCAGCTCACCAACACCGAGGACATGCTGGCTCTAGCAAATTCCGGTCCGGGGTTGAACCCCGCAGACCATGCGTGTGGTAGCGGTCTCGTAAGGGGGAAAACGTAAAAATCATAGTTCAACCTTGAAAGGCAGTCCACCTGCGACATTGATAGCTTAGTAAATCATCAGTCAACCATCACCGTAGGGATCGGAGGTTTAGCTAACCTCGGTAGAATATCACACAGAATCTGTATGCAAATCGTCCGCGTGGTAATTGGCACCATACCATCAATCCACCCCTCCCATCATTATTATATGCTGGCAGGAGGTTCAACTTCATAAGCACGGGCCTCAACTAAGCGTAATAGTAATCTTTGTCGAAATGTTTCGCTATCCTAGAAGTCATCCCGACAGCCTCTGTTGAGTGTCGTCGTCCCTTTATTTTTGCTCATTCCGCACTTTTAGTCTGGAATGTATACACCGAGCTCTACCAACCCTGGTACACGGAAAAGGGACGGCCACGGAAAAGATCGTGTGGCTCGCCCTGCGCTGCCACACGGCCAGCCGCACGCCTATCAAACTTCATAACTTACGACGACATTGCCGACATCGACGTAACCGACGTAGCCGGCGACAGCCTTCAGAAGTCTGGATACGTATCGATCCGGCGTAACCGCCCATGATCGACCTAACCGACGTAATCGACTTAACCAACGTAATGGGCGACTAAGGACTATACAAGGAGGGGGGGGGGGCAAAAAAAAAACTTTTCTTCCTTGACTTGGCGCTATAATATACACTTGATTAATCATTCTATCGACGCTTTGCTATACGACCATATTGAAGAGCGTAATGAAATCACTATCACCAATACTCCGCCACAGCCTTCTGGAGGAGCGCCATCGAGAGATTCTGCCACGCGACCGTGAGTGGGTGCCTGAGTTCAGCGAGATCGTTGATTTCTCCGCCACTGTAGACCACCCTGTTGAGCTCCGCCCGAACCGAGTAATTGAGGGGGTTTAGTTCAGGACCCCCGCTTAAATACTCCATCTTTTCCAGGTACTCAACGTTCTTCCATTCCAAGTAGGCGAAAGTTTTTCCAACGCCCTTCGTGTGTTGTCACCCTAAATGTGTTGTCACCCAATCCTGTAGCAGTACAAAGTTTCCAAGAAGGTACGGGCGACGACATGAAGATGGGATATTCTCCTCGAGTTGCTCGATGTAGCCACCAGCGCACACCCTCAGTCTGGGCCCACGAAGAAAATATCGGTCATGATGCCGATTTCCAGGTTAGCGGCTGGTCCACACCATCAACGTAGAACCGCGCCTTGGTGAATGGGATGAAGATGATGTCCTGGACCGTAGCGACGTTGCCGGAGCTGCTCGATGTTTGAGGTCTTGCAGATCAAGAGTACTGGTCTCCAGGTAGCTATCCATGGGTGACTCCACACTAGAAGTTTCGCTGTTTAGAGGTGACATGAATTCCGAAGGTCTTCTCCAGTCAGGCTGCGACTGGAGTGACCATATTTGGTGTAACATGAAGGTGATGGCTTGAGCGCTAGTATAACCACTTATAGAGGACCATCTTGGTACTCCTGCTTATAGAGGAACATCTTGGGTATCTTCCGCCCTGGTACTCGTATCCACGTCCTCTGTCTGGGCTGCGAAAACTTTGCTGATATGTGACTCGGTCGAAATGTCTTTTTTTGCCCCCCCCCTCCCTGTATAGCGTATCGAGTCCGACGTGTCAAACGCTCATCGACGTAGCCGACGGTAAAAAGATATAGATACGTATCGACTGATTTCGAGAGCTCGGTTGCCGTCGACATAGGCCGAAGGCGTGCGTAAAGGTATAGAGTTATGAACGCAGCTCTAACCATAACGGGTGATACCTGTGCAGCATTCGTCTCAATTTATGGTAATGTTTCTCTATATCTGATCTGTGGTTGTATTGGCAACGGTATTTTGGCTATCGTAAATCGACGGCAAGTGGTTGGGTAAAAAACACATTGGAGAGTAGCGCGGCGGAGTTTTGATGAGGGCACTCGAGTGTCAGCTCTCCCAGAACTGCAACTTTGGGTGAAAAGTAACACATCTAACTGTAGCTGCTAACCCATTCGCGTGTTGTCGCTCGCTCATGAAAGGATCCTCTCCGAGGTTGAGTTCACAGTATGCATTCGATAGAGGAGCTGTACACTTATACACGCAAAATTTGTCGCATTCTAACTAACGGTATGCCAATTTAAGGAAAGTTGCCCTGCGCTGAATGAGTTGGAGAACACTGTCGTCAACTGGATTGGGAGAGCATTCGGCCTACCAGAGTCCTGTTCTAATTTCAAAGTGAAGTTTCCTTAAAACTGGGAATCTTAGGCGCTGCACAAAGTGTAGACTTCCTCTACTGTGGTTTACATGCTTTCTCAAAGCGTTCCAGGAGGTTCCCCGCCTAAGCCCCGGGGGAGGAAGCATAGTGGGCAGTGCATCAGACGCTATCTTTTGTTCCGTTCTTGTATCGAGAAACTGGAAAATCAACCAGGTATGGATGTTTTCATAAAAACTACGATCGACGTTTCTCTTTCTGTAAGGGTGGCAAGTTTTATTCCAAATAGGAGTGAGTAAAAAAATAGGACCAAAACAAATCATGAATCAGCACATAATGCTGCTCTGGCAGATTTGCTGGTCTTTCAATCGCCGAGGCCTTGCTTCAGCCCTTAACTGCGTAATAGGCTCACTTCTGATGCTTCACGGGGCTATCCACTTCGCTCCATGTAATGCCTTCTTCCACCGGTGACATCCTCCTCCACATTCGAACCCGGCGCTTTTTGGTGGAAAGCTAAGGCATAAGTCCGAAAATTTGATCATCGGTCCAGTGCGGTAGCAGGGGGTGCTATATAGTATGAGAAAAAACGAAACGGCAAAGTGAAACGGTCAAAGACCTGCAGAAAAAGCCTTTGTTCACGACTCAGAAAGCAATTCGGGACGAGTTTCCCGTTGGCATCGTGCCAATAACCGCTACGGTAGATACGGCTGCATGTATGTACTCATATATCCATGCAGCACCGCAGCCGCTTCATATCTATCCCTTCGCTTCATACTGTGTTTCGCAAATCGGTACGAGCAGCATCAGCATCGGGTCGGACATTTGTGGGCGGGAGCGCGGTAGGCGTCCAGGTTGGCATGTTGGTGCTTGATAGGCCGCTATAGTGTGTCTTCCTTGAAAAAGGCCACGCAGCACCTGAACAGGAGCGCCGAATTCTATCCTGCTAGGCGTATTTATTTGTTTATTTATAGGTGTGTCTACATGTCTTGGGGATGTATCCTGCCACTTGACTTCAAAAGCCTTTGTTGTCACTGCTTTTGCTCATCCATGCCAGTTTAGGTCAAAGAAGAACAGATGAAGGAAGGTCAGACAAAGTATGAAACCATACACGACATAGGGAAAAGACTGGTGGCATACTGTAGCAAAGATGTGAGTGATATTTCACAGCATGTTTCAGTTTCCAGCGATAGTAAGGCCGGGAAATGTTCTTGCCAGCCTTCTCGTCTATTTCCTTTTACTGTTCCACTCCTGCTACCGAGATACTATTCAGTACACCTGTGTGTAAACTTAGCTCGTCAAAGTAAATGCATGGGCCCCACAACTTGCTTACCAGGATAAAAAAGGTAAAGGTATAGAGTAAAGCTTTAACAAAATATACGTGGCAATAGAAATATTTTCGCTCAAAAAATACTGAGTAACCAGTCGTCTCGCCGGCTAACGCCGGCGCGCCTCCTTCTGATACGGCCCGGCTGCACGGGGCAGGCGCGGCTTCGCCGCGCGTATTTTCTTCCACATATTTCTAAACTTAACTGATATCCACCTTTTGTTCTGTACCTCACTTTTTCCGGTGTATGAAGTACTCTTTGCAGCTGTTGACAGATCTTCGTGCTGACCCAGGCCCCCGCCCACAATAGTTTTGTTGCCCTACAAGTCCTCACCGACGACCTTCTGCTGACCTTAATCCAAGTTTTTTTCCGGCCGTCTTTGAAGTTGCATCTAGGGACAGTACTTAGCAGAATTTTCGTCTGGCCTCAGGGCTGGCCCCGCCCACAATATGTACACCCCACATTTCTCAATCGGCGACCCCTTGCTGACCTGAATTCACTTTATTCCGGTGTCTGAAGTGTTCTGGAACCGAGCTCCAAACTTTTAAAATGAATACCCTGCGATTCAGGACAAGCTCCCCCACTGTGGACGGGTTTCAACACACTTTGAGCGTGCCCTATATTCGCCAGATATTTACATTTTAACCCAAAACTGGGTTTTTTGCGACGTCCCTCCAAACACTCTCGCGAACCGAGTTACTGAGTTTTATGCGAAGCACCGCCCACCTTGAGTACGCCCCGCCCATTTTGGATGTGTCTGCCACAGTTAGTCTGGCGACTCCTTACTACTTTCCTTTTTCCCCATCTTTAAGCTGCCCCGGAAGCGAATTATGAACATTTTCTGCGGAACCCCAAACTTTCGGCGAGTGCCCCGCCCACTGTGGGCGGGGCCACCTTGACCCGACCTCTCCAAGTCGTTCTTCAGGTCGAACCGAATTTCCGGACAGACAAACAAACTTACAAACTTACAAACAAACAAACAAACAAACAAACAAACAAACAAACAAACAAACAGACGAAGCGAATTTATTATATATCTGGGTGATGCGCAAAAAAGGCTCGACCAAAGCCGGCATATACTCGAATATGGTGTGCGGGCGGTTGCACACGCCGCAATTTCACAACGCCTAACCCAACTGCTTGCTACCCTCCTACCTTCCCATACTCCTGGTTGTAGGTTTACGCTGGCAAACGCTAGATCGATGCCTATACTTCCTTAGTTCTCGAGACGCTGCTGGTCACTGGTGGACGCTGGTAGACGCTGCGCAGGACGATAAATCAATGACATGTATGTTCTCTTGGTCGCTGACGCTGGCAGACGCTTTGGCACCCTTACGCCGTCGCTGTGGACCCCGGTAGACGCTCGTGGACGCTTCCGCAAAGCATGAACGCAGCCTAAAGCCATTCATTTTTGGTCGAAACTAGCCTCTATTTTGAAACAGACCACCGAAAAGGCCTCAACAAGAGGGAGGGCTACACGGGGGTGGGTCGACCAGATCGAGAAGCCCATTTCCTAAAGTATTTGTTGCATTGTTAAAGGCAGTTGGCACGATAAATCGCTATACAGGTGTAGGATTTGTACAACTGGCTTAACAGAATTCCGTGACCTCGGACAGGCGCTGCGTGAAGCCTTTTCCAAGGAGGGTACCTCTATAACGCCCTATTGAGCAACAACTTTACGTCCCAAACGCCTTCCTTGCCCGCCCGCCCACAAACGGACGACCGTTTCTGACGCTCGTATTCATTCATTTGCTGAGCAAATTATGAAGCAAAGGATTATAAGCGGGCGTGATGCTGCATGCATATGGGTACACATATGCAGCCGTATCTTCGGTAGCGGTGATTGGTAAGATGCCTACGGGAAACTCGTCCGAAATCGATTTACAAGTCACTGAGAACGGCTTTTTCTTCGCAGGATTTTGACCGTTTCACTCCGTTCTTTCGCCATTTCCCCACTATACAGCGCCCTACTAGCATTTTAGGCTAAGTAGGAAACCATCGTGCCAACTGCCTTAAAGACAGCTTGGTAACCGCCTGGCAGGATAGGATTCCGTGGCCTTAAGCAGGTGCTGCGTAGCGCCTTTTCTGGGAAAGGCACTCTTAGAAGGGCCCTATCGAGCTACAACATTGCGACCCGAGCGCCCCACCACGCCCGCCCGCCCACAGAATGGACGACGGTACTTGACGCTCATATTGCTTTATTTTGAATAAAATATAAAGCCGAAGAGATTGCGGCATGAAGCCGGCTGCGGTTGCTGCCATGGATATACGGAACAAGACAGCAGACCGCTACCCACCGATAGCGGTCATTGGCAAGATGTCTTACAGAAAACTCGTCCGAAATCGTCATTGAGGACGAAAATTTTTCTTCGCAGGTTTTTGGCCCGTTTCACTTCGTATTTTCGCCATTTTCCCCACTATATGGCGCCCTGCTAGCATTTTAGGCCAATTAACAAAATATCGTGCCAACTGCCTTCAAGAGGTTGAGTGGGACCACAGCAGCGCCCCCCATTAGTTCCGCTTTGCTATGCGCTTCTGGAAATGCTCTAGAAGGATGGGTGACTATACTACTGACTCGGCTTCCACAGGATGTTGCAAGCAGATTGTTCTTTGTCTGTCGGTCTGTTGAGCTCTTAAAGCACAGTGTGCAGCCATCATCTGACCCAGTACCTTTTACAGGCGCACTTTCTAGAGCATCTTGAGAAAGCGTGCAAGGTTGCGATGGTCCGCTGCCGACCCATACAACCTCTCCAGGAGAACGACTGGGGAATTACTGGTGCACAACTTGAAAAATACATCATAAAGGTAAATCTTTCAAAAAACAACGTTCATAAAGCCTCAGCAATGGGTGCACTTACTTTTTGCAGGACATCGAGAATGGATTGATTCCAACCCATTTCCACTGTACTCTTGGGACGTCATCAATTGCCGCTGATGATCACTTAGAATCCATTTGGCCGGTTGCTAAAAAGTATGACTAAAATTCAAATTTACGAAAATGGGTACAAATATTACTCGTTCGAGGTATGACATGTGGATCCATTGTGATGCCTCGTATTCTGGAAACGCTTGGGTTGACAAGAAGTATCGGGAGAACGCGTGAGTTGATCCCCATCATTTGACGGCTGTTGCAAAAAGCCCAGGGCTGCTTTGGTGGCTAGAAGAGCAGGGCACAGCATTCGATGGGGATTTTGGTCGAGCTTTTACGACCCCCCCCCTTTTTTTCAGGGGCTGGTACGACCCCCCCCCCCCCATGCCCCATGCTCGTACGATGGCTGACATGGCTGACTGTGGTTGTGGTTTATACCGGCTAAAAAGTTGCGAGCGGGGGAGGGAGGTATATATATGTAGTAGGCATGCGACGTACATCGTACGGGCGTACATAGTACCTATAACACAGAAAATTCATAAAACTCATGAAGTGAACCACGTAACTCCTAGCCAGAAATACGACCCCCCCCCTCCAAAACGTCCGCAAAGCGAGAAAAATCAACTATAAAAATAAATTTTTCCCAGCCCAAATACGACCCCCCCCCATAGGGAATCCCCAACCAATGCTGTGCCCTGCCTAGAGAGTCTCTCATCACTTGTACACAACCGAAGGCAAACAAAGTGAGTCTTGCTTAGACATTCGTGAATCCTTTCATCTGGGAGATTCCCGCGTTTTTCAGAGCATGGAGCTATCACCACGAGCAGCCGTCCAAATATTAAACTAGCCTCGCCTCTTTATTATGATTGTTATTATGAACCCCATCGCTATGGTCCTCGCATGGACCCCTACAACATGCAACAAACCGTTTTGAAAAAGCTCACCACGGCCTGAACGACCTCCCTTGTTAATTTTCGTGATCACGATGACTGTGCGAATATTTCCTAGGCGAAGGCATGACGCTTCCCAGGTCTTGTGACGGGGACAAGGAGCGAAAGAGGATTATCACATTGCGTCGCTTTTGATGGTAAAGTGGGAATGGAAGGAGCGATGAGGCTGCGTTCATACTTTGCGGCAGCGTCCATCTGCTACCACTAACCTTCCGAGCGTCCGGCAGCGTCAGCGACTAAGAAAGTATAGATAACGGTCTACCATCTACCAGCGTCCACCAGTTACCAGCAGCCCCTCGAAGGCTGGGGAAGTTACGTGTCGATCTAGCGTCTACCAGCGTCCACCAGCGTTCACCAGCGACCGGAGTAGAGAGTATGGGAAAGTAGGAGGGTAGCAAACAGCTGGATTAGGCGTCGTGAAATTGCGGCGTGTGCAACCGCACCGCACAACTGCTAAAGCACAGAATTGTGCAATATAATGTAAGGTATTGTGTAGTAGTACGATTTCACGACGCCTAATCAAACTGTTTGCTACCCTCCTACTTCCTCATTCTCTCTACTCCCGGTCGCTGATGAACGCCGGTGGACGCTGGCAGACAGTGGTAGACGCTAAATTGATGTCTATTCTTTCCTAGTCGCTTACTACATTGCCGGACGCTCGGAAAGCTAGTGGTCCGCTAGTGGACGCTGGCAGACGCTGGTGGACGCTGCCGCAAAGTATGAATGCAGCTTGATTGTTCGTGCGGGGCCAAGCACTGAACGGCGCAGTGGAGTCTTCATCATTAAGAAGTGTAAGAACAACTCGTCTGTAGGTGCTCTCAATCTGTCAAAATTGAGGAAATCATACTATATGAATGACGCTTCATTAAAGCCATGCACTGTCCTTATCCGTGGAATCAAATCGGCCTGTACGGGCAAGATTTCATGGGAACAACATCAACACTTCCCTAATACTGTGGATGGCGCCATTGCACTTACCCTCAAAGTTGTTCGGTTGTAGGACGGCCCTAGCCCATGTCCACTCCATCAACGTGAATCTTCACAAGTTCCTTCTGTACTCGGGTATGACGTGCTTAGTTTGGACAAGAGAGCGCAACATCTACAAGGAAGCGTTCACCACTGCGTCTCTACAACGGCGACTTTTACAGGGAGGTTTGTTTTAGGAGTTTCATGTTTGTTTTCTCAGTTTATTTGCCCTATATCGTCCTCTGGCCAACCTAGACGCTTGTCATAAGTACCATTCATGCCATGGAGTCTGGACAGAGAGAGAGCATGTGACTGGTGAGACGTAACACGCACGCATGCAGGCACGCATACCCATACCTTTTAAGAGACCTCTAACAAGAACTTCTGTCAGATGGTTCAGGAGCTGAGCGGTCCTACCGTAGGATGGTGAGGTCACGCGAAGCGCAACGAACTTTGCGGTAAATGGCGCGATTTCCTGGTTGCTTTAATGCTTACATGATGGGTCATTGAAGCAAGGGATTTTCCGCAGCATCAGACATAGTATCCACGCTCCACTCCTAATCGCTTTCGTCATCAATGCCAATATTGAATGATAAATTTCATACGGTGCTGTGTCTGAAGAACTCGGTGATTGTCGCTACACCATCATATTTAACAAAAGTCTTTGAAGAAAGCTTCGAGCGGTCTGAACAAGTGATAGTCTGACGGCGCAAGGTCTGGAGAGTAGGGTGGATGTGCAACGGGATGCCATCCGAGCTCCATCAATTTTTCTCGCCATTCTGGAGGGTGCATGCGGCATATCACGGTTACCGGTGATAGTCTGGCCTTGCGGTATCACGGTCGGTGATAGTCCTGCCTTGCGGTACTCGCAGTGAATCATTCCTCCGCTCTCAGCTCGTAATTCTGGGAGTGGGAGCTTCGCAATCCCGGAAACACAAGAGATAACCTTTTTGCGTGAGGTCGATACCTCGGCTTGCAATGGCGGTTCTTCACCGCGCGGAAGCCAAACAGCACGAGGGGTGCTGGCATCGTAGAGGATCCAACTCTCGTTTCTCCAGTAGTCAGGTCCTCAAGAAACTTCCTTGCGATGCGGCTAAAAGAGGCGAGATTGAAGGGTAGTCGGACGGCCATCCTGCAATGCCGTCGGTGAACATGATAGAGGTTGGGAGTAGGAGGTCGGGATTAGGGTAGAGTTTTGGTTGATAAGCCAGGTAGCTGGAGCGTAGAGAAGTATCCATTTCTTCAGAACTTTTCGGCCATAAATAACATGGAAGGCGGTTTTTCAATCGTTATATGCGTGCACCAGAACCTGCTTGCTAAATCCCTTACTGTGGTGTATGGCTTTTCTTCAATGGTGGCGTGCAATGCCAGACGACCACTACGAGGTCGATCTTCCATGTCCGTGTCTCCATCCTTATCGAATCGAATGTGAATCGTTTATACCAGTTGCGTACGGTACGACGTGAAAAAATATTGTTCAGAATACTGGCGTGGTATTTCAGCCATGGTCAATGTTTGAAGGCGAAGCCCGTGATCAGTCTATCGCAGATGGCGGATCAGGGGTTTGCAAATAGACAACAAGAGGCTGAGCAACTCAATAGTGAAAAAAAGCAGAAAGAAAAAACATGCCAACTGCCCTAGATAGACCCCATTTCAATTCCAGTTTGTAGTGCCCAAGTAACTCCATAACTCCAACTCCCTTCCAACACTTCACCCTATCCACGCAGCTAATTCCCTGACAAAGACTCTACTACCGTACAAAGTGACGATTTTCATGCTTTTTTTTGTCTTGTAACTCCATTTTTCACTGAAAGGCTTGAAGGCGGAGTTTTGGAAAAAGAAGGCATCACTGAACCTACATTGCGCTTCAGCGCCGCGCTCCCTTGCAGTTTCTGTACCGCGGAACCGGCAACAGGTTTATTCGTTCATGCGAACGCACAACTTACATCCCGAGCCATAATCTTCAACTTCGATACCTAATCGCTGACCGTACCTTTATGAAAGTGAAACGGTTTGTATGCTCCATAAGTACCAAGCTCCGTGAATGTTTCAGAATATTCGCAGGTATACCCGAATGTCAGGCATCCTTCTATATTGAATAGCAACTTCTAAACAAAATCGGAAAGTACACTTTTGCCAGCCTAATACTTCATGTCAGCCTTTTCCTCCGATTGTTGTGTTCCACTTACATGCTCCAGCGACTGGTCGAGAACGAGCTGGCGGCGATGAAGGGGCGTGTCAATGAGGCGCCATCCCCATTGACACCCCCCTCCATCCGTAGCGAACAAGTTTGTATGGAAACCACCCTTACGACTTCTGCTCAATATTGCTTCCACAGTAGTACCTCGAAGACCCTTGGCCTCTTCAGGGTGGTTCCGAATGGTGGTACTTTGAAAGTATACGGCTTAGCTGCGAACAATAGAATTTTTTCGGAGAAGTTCATAAGTAATCTTCCTCCCAACTTCTAATCCACGTATGAAAATGTGTCGCGTAAAAGCGAATGAGGTAGCAGATTAACGCTTCCGCTCCCGGAACAACAACCTTTGGCTTCAGATAGCCTTCCTGTTGACGAGTTCTCCTCTGAGGTAAGCTTAACATAATTCAGACGGCACAGATATACGTGAGTGGGGAATACATAGAAGCCGACGGAACAAAGCGATGAAGATATGGATAGCGCTGCGCTTGAATGGGCTAGAGGGCTTCCGTTACCACCTGAACAATGTAAGTTCTGTCTGGCTCCGAAAGATTCTAGTTGTTTCGAAACGATTTGATTGCAGGCTGTGGAGATGTGCGCTTACTTCGAATCACTAGTTGCCACGCATCCTTTGCTGAGGATCTTTTCCCGAAAACTTGCGATTTTTACGTTTTTCTACGAAGTATGTCCTCTACCATTTCTCCTTTGATGATTATAACAGTTTCTGCTGCAGGAGCCAGGTTGTACGAGAGAGGACAACAATACTTACACTGAAAATCTCTGCCAATTTATTAATCAATCTCACAAACTCTATGTCACTCACACTAAGGTATGGATTCTTGGCAGGGGATTTTAAAATCGAAATTTGACATTCCCTTTCCATAGGCTTCGGCCAGTCCATTCCTTCTGCTATCGAGTGCTCCACTGAGAGTGCCGGCCGTGTGCTTACGTGGTCGCGTTCAGATTACGAATCCTGCAGATGGACGCGCATGCGGCTGATATTAACAAAATCCTCCACGACGACGTCAGGAGGCATGCAGTGAAATCACCAGAGGCATTTCCATCACTTCTATGTAACTGAACCTCACACTATTGGTAGGAAAAGCACCATCAGGGGGTTCATTCCACGCCTACTGGCTAGAGCTCAGCTTTGCACTGTGTAAAATCTCAAATAAGTGCGACTCCCTCAAATTTTCTCCTTCCATACAATCCTCATTTACAATGCATCTCCCAATTTTTACCACAGCAGTGAGCGCGAGTGGGGAGGATGCGCGCAGAACTGGGGATACGACTAGCATCAGGGCTTATCGTGTCCTCGTCTCACAACCTCACTTTACCGAATCTCGAAAAATCCCCGGCTTCCACGCAAAGCTGGTCTTCAGCTCTAACAAGGGAGGTGTTTCAGGTCATGACGCGCTTTTTGGAAATGGTTTGTTGCTTGTTGTAGGGGTCCATACAAGGGTCACAAAAATGGGTTTCATTTTTGCTATGCGTTTCTGGGTAGGTCAAAACTGAGTGAAAAGAATTTGACAAGAATGGGCGGTTTTAACAACCTTAATGGGCTCCTTTCTGCTTGTAACTTCGAGCATGCATAGTTTATGAGGTGGTCACTAATTAGGCCTCAAAATAGATTCGATTAAAGTCAAAATGTAAGTATCATGTGGTAACACACTTGGCATGCACCGACGCAAGAGTGATGTTTTTGTCAGCGCTCCCTTCATGACCATTGCTTGCGGATCAGATGGCGTAGCGGATAGCACGATGGGTTCTGTATGGCACGACAATGCGGGACTCGGTTCGAATCCTCATTGCGGTAGCAGTTTTGCATTACGCAACGAGACGTGAACATTTCCGGAAACAAGGTTCTCCACACAACTGTGCTGGTTTGTAAGGTGTCATCCAGGAAAGGCCAATAGGACAGCCTGGCCATTTGCAGTGAGTGCATATCATTGTACTCGTCTTGACACAATGAACTCGAAACTACCTTTAAAATTTGCGGAACGATTCTCTGAGCGGACTTATATAGGTTTTCCTTCGCTGTTTTTCTTCTTGCGGGTGGGCTGGCGCAGTGAATTTGCACCTGTAGCGCGACTCACAGCTCTCTCCGTGCGAAATAGATATCATATTCGTGTTCAGGGGGTCAAACAACCTCTAGAAAAGAAACCTTGAGGAAATCCGAGGTTCTGACTCAACTTCGAAAAAATGGGGTAGGTGGTCGCGCCTGGATGATAGCCAATAATCCGACTAGCATACTGGTGATGACTGGTCTTTGCACTGAAATAACCCTTCAGTCATGTCTTTTCGCAAAGAACAATACCTGGCTCACTTGTATGAGCCGCCTGCATCATTTTCCTGATTACCGGTAGAAAATACCATCCCAAGACCAGTCATCCATGGTGGGTGGACCCCGCCTGCTGCCAAATGTCCATAGAATGGCCCACATTTTCCAAGTAAGGTCGAACGTCCATGACTTGCGCTAGAAATTATCAGAAAAATGTATAACCACACGCATGAAGAAATTAGTAATCCAACCCGCTGAACATAAATGTGATGGTATTTCATTGCAATAACCCTTCTGACATGAACTACGAGGGGCAGCACAAGCACGCTTTCTGGCCACAATGTGGCCACAAGTATATGCCTTCAAATGGCATATACTTGACTTATTTCTACTGCCAGACACACAGGCACGCGAATGAATGGAAAGCTGAAAAATGCAAAACATTTTCCGCGAGAAGGATCCGATCCACAAAGTGCCCCCTTGCCGTGCCATCCAGAACCCGTCGTGTTATCCACTGCGCCATCCGATCCGTTTGCAGTGGTGGTGAAGGGTTTGCTGACAAAAACATCACTCTTGCGTCGGTGCATGCCAAGTGTGTTACCACATGATACTTACATTTTGACTTTAATCGAATCTATTTTGAGGCCTAATTAGTGACCACCTCATAAACTATGCATGCTCGAAGTTACAAGCAGAACGGAGCCCATTAAGGTTGTTAAAACCGCCCATTCTTGTCAAATTCTTTTCACTCATTTTTGACCTACCCAGAAACGCATAGCAAAAATGAAACCCATTTTTGTGACCCTTGTATGGACCCCTACAACAAGCAAACCATTTCCAAAAAGCGCGTCATGACCTGAATTACCTCCGTTGTAAGCAACTGCCACAACCTATTATGAGACATAGTATTTTTTGTAGAGGTTTTACTGCGGCCCACTGGTGTGGAGGTGGATATGTAATCTACGCGCACGTGTGAGTCGGAAAAATCTCACATGCAGCAAGCTTCTGTAGTGCCGAACACTTTTACGACTTCCTCCCCACCCGATCCACCGAAATACCACCCCCCGCAGTACTATTCTGCCAATGTGAGCACGTGAAACGAAAGAATGAACCATCAAAATAAGTTTTTTTCTGAGGGCAATGATAATCTCCTCTCACAAAATTTATATCGGCTTGAATTCGCTCTTGTAACTATTCAATACACTTTCTCGTTGAGAACTTTTCGAAAACACAATCGCGAGACGCAGATTTTTTTTGAATCGCAGACAGACGACGCCCCACCTGTTGGGGAGTCCCCAACAATGGTGTGCTGCACCTGTGTAAAGTCCTTGTTTGCAGGTGCATGATACTGATCTCATTCGTGTTTCGATCTCTTATGGACGTACTAATAAAGACGTGATCGATGAATCATGGAAGAATATGAAAACACTCGTAGATGAGTTCACAAATCGAAAAAGTGAGCAATTCTCTTCCTCCGTAGTGGTAGTGGTTATTCACGAAATTCGGTTGGAAACTGGTATAAACCACGTAGAACGAGTGAGCATTTCAAATCAATGGCACAAATAGTCATTGAGCTGAAAGGGTTAGAGCGGCTCTTGAAGCGTAATTGATAGCACAACCGCACGGAAAGCGAGAGGGGGGGGGAGAGGGGTTGAGCCCGTCTGTGGTGTGGCTTTTGTCCATGACTCAGCACTCTGTGGGAACTATTTATAATATTCTACCGCTAATAAAGGCAGAGCGCGCCATCATTCGCCATCATAAATAGTGGATCAGTGGTTTACATATAGGCGACAAGGTGCTGAGTAACTCGATACAAGAAAAAAGCAGAAAAAAAACATGCCAACTGCCCTAGATAGAACCCCATTTCGATCCCAGTTTGTACGTGCCCAATTAACTCCATCTTCAACACTGCGCCCTCATCCGCACAGCTGATTCCCCATTATGAACTCTACGACCGTTTAAAAGACGATTTTTTATTCTTCTTTGTCCTGCAGCTTTGTTTTTCACAGAATTGCGGGCCTTGGAGGCGAGTCTGAAGGTGGAGCCACTGGAATTAAGGAGGCGTCACTGAACCTGTTGCGCGCCATGGCGCCCCTTACTCGTTTTTGCTGCGAAACCTACATGTTGTTCGTAGCGGACCGCATACCTCCCGACGCCATATTTTCGCCTTCTATACCTGATCGCGGACACTCCATTTAACTGCAACGGCAATGAATCTCTTTATTTAGTTCGATTTTGTGATTTTCTACGTCATAAAATTCATTTTTTGCTTTATGGTTTCTCACTGGTTCAATCTTGGTGATACTTCAGATGACCCTTATCTTCTGCATACAAAGATGGTGGGGCCCTCTCCTCTCATCAGAAAGCCCTTCCGCCCTCAGAGTATTGAATACATAACCATACCTCCTGCTGAGCAGACGAAATCCGCAGTAAGTTGCGCATTTCTTTAATTCAGAGGTGCAGTTTGACTGCTAACCGTTCTGGAGAGGTTGTAACCTTCCACTACCTGACGCGCTAGGAACCAATGGAATAAATTCGCAAAAGCCTAGCTGAAGAAAGCTGCTGCTGTGGTGGAACTACTGAAACTGTTCATCGAATCCGGTCATCGTCAATGGTCACAGTTCTCAATTTACATGGGATAAACAATAGGAGCAAATGTACTCTGCTCCTGCTTGGAGTGCGGGCGTATAGTGCAGGTTGTACCTGGCAAGCACACTCCTCATCCCTGAGTGGGCGTGGCATTTGAACATGGCATAGGTTGGATTACTCGTGGATATTTCAGTTTGAGACAACTGTCATCTTGTTCTGTGTTGGACAAAGACATGATTACAACTGTCTCCAAAATCAAAATATCTCATGGAGAGCTTAGCCACCGCCTCGTAATTCAAGTGCGCTGCAACACCTGTTGCACCTCAAGGATGTTGAGTGTAGAGTAAACAGAATACACAGGATAGGTCACATAAAATACGTGATCATATGTTTCCGGGCCTCTGAGAGGAGCGATCTTGCCAAAACGTCGGCGCCGCCAGTGAGTAGGTTCAGGCTACGCTAATACTCTGTCGTAGCGTCCACCAGCGTCAGCGATTAGAAAAGTATAGATGTCGATCAAGCACCTGCCAGCATCTACCAGAGTTCTGGAGTGGAGAAGGGTAATCAGACAACTGGTACCCTCTTATTGTGGAAGCTAATAGACGCTGGCAGATGCTTGATTGATACCTATATTTCCCTAGCCTTCGAGGCGCTGCTGGTCGCTGGCGGATGCTGGCAGACGCTGGCAGACGCCAGGTCGATATCTATACTTTTCTAGTCGCTGACGCTGGTGGACGCTATTGATCGCTGGTGGACGCTACCGCAAAGTATGCAGCCGCGCCGTGAAGCTATGAAACCGGAAGAATCACCTATCATGGAAATTTTCTTCTGTGGCAAGATTGCCACCCCTCCCTTTAGCGGTTGAATACGACCTGGTTGTGTTTCGCAATGTGAGACCTGCCGGCGACTATGTTACTATGCTGTGCATCCACTTTCAAGGGAGAGCATCAAGTGCGTAACGCAACATGGGACAGAACTCACCAGGCTTTTCAAATACTACTTGGTTGAGCAGTTGAACTGTGCCTTGATGATAGTTTGAAAAATTTCTAAACGCAGCTCAAAGAAGTTTGCTATTTTACAGGACAACAAGCCTCAGTAGAAGATGTGAGGAGCACTTTTATCTTACCTATTATCGCCAGTTATAAACACTGTACTCACGAGCATTTTTTCACATGAAATCAACAGTTGTTCCAGAACTTTCAAGAGACTAGATTTGAAGAACGAATGAAAAATAATCTTCATTTGAAACAAACAAGTAGCTTCCTGTTTTGTCACGTCTTACATTATTTCCGTGATAAACTGATTTAATCCTCGCCGATCTTCTATGACATCTGTAATTAGTTCGACTGCAGGATGTCGCGCGCACCACTTGGAACCCCCCAGTGAGCAGAAGCGCTCTGTGGGTTACCAGGTCCCACAGCTACCACCAAAACCTATCTTCTCGTCCGTTTATTTCTCTCGCTTGGCTCTAAAGAAGAATCCTACTATATATGATTGTCTAGGCTGTGTGTGAGTGTGTGTGTGTGTGTAGGTGTTTGCCTCTCTGTCTGTCTGTCTATCTACCTATCTATCTTCTGTCTGTTTGTCTGTCTGTCTGTCTGTCTGTTTGTCACGAAATTCATAGCGCTGGTCCCAGCGACGGTGGATGTTGGTTCCAACATATGATGCAGGGTATGGGACGAAATCATTACTTGTGGGTGACACGAAGTGTTAAAGGCAGTTGGCACACTGAACCCCCCAAGACGAGTAGGATTAATACGCCTGGCAGGACGGAATTCCGCGACCCTGAGCAGGCGCTGCATAATGCCTTTTCCAAGGGAGGTGCCCTTATAAGGGCCCTATCAAGCCACAACATTACCGACCCAAACGCCCGCCACGCCCGCCCGCCCACAAATGGACGACCGTTCCTGACGCTCTAATCGATTCATTTGCTAAGCAAATTATGAAGCGAAGGGATTGTCATGCAGCTTGACGCTGCATGGATGATATGCGCTTACACATATGCAACCGTACTTCGGTGGACGGTTATATGGCATGACACCTTACAGGAAACTCGTCCAAAATTTGATTTCTAACACTGGAGAACGGAGTTTCTCGCAGGACCGTTTCACTCCGTTCTTTCGCCATTTCCCCACTATATAGCTACCTTCTAGCATTTTAGGCCGAGCACCGAATCATCGTGCCAACTGTCTTAAATGCTGCTAAGATCTAGGGTAAGAAACAGAGGGTCATCATCCTCATAGCTTCATAGCGTGCGTCACAGTAAGAACACACCGTTACTAGACAGTTTGTTCAGCTGATATAGGAGATGTAATAGGGACATTACTGATGAGTGACAGAAGGGGATAACAAATGGCAAAGGCTAATAAGGAGCATCACCATCGTCGTTCTTCTTGTACACCTTTCGCAACACATCAAAATGTTTAGTGATTGGCTCATTTTCTACCATTAAACTGCTGAGTATCAGGTATTGGAGGCTCAGAAAGTGAACTGATTTTCCTTTTTCGCATGTTGAGCGGGAAGGGCAGTGCGCCTGAAACGGGAAAAAAATCAGAAATCAAAGAAGTTGGGAGCTAAGTACGCTCTGTGTGGTATTTTGAGCTAAAATGATATACAGCAGATATAGGTTGCAGTAAGTCTGGATGCGGGTTGAGGTTCAGCGACAGTGTGAGGATTTGGTAGGCTCTAGATATATTCCCCGTATGATGCACGCTACAGTCTGCGCCAGCCAACTTATAGCTCTTTGACCTATGCGGATCCTAAAGCAAGC
>MU946817.1:0-11475 GCA_036418165.1 Cooperia oncophora
ATAGAGGGTGAGGTGGTGATGTAGATGATATGTGACAGGCAGTGATAACTACTGGAAAGGACCCATAAGAAACGTTGTCGTTGTTTTCTGTAGGTACGTCCGTCTCTTTTGTCACGAAATGTACAGCACCCGTAGTACGTGGACCATTGTCCAAGAATTGATGTAGGGGGTTTGGGGGGAACACTGGTGGGTGATAGGAATTGATATCTGCTGGCAAGGTCTGATAAAAGGGGTAAGAGGGTGAAGGTCACCATGTTCATAACACGGGTTACACCATCAGCTAGGTGTTGATTTGAAGATGTGATTTAGGGTACGGGACGAAAACTTCATTGGTTGGTGACAAGATGAGTTGCGCTGATAAGATTCGATAATGAACAGAATTAAGGTCACTGTATTCACACCGCAGTTCACAGCGCCGACGACTTCACATTTGCTTCCATCAAGTGCTTAGAGGGGGTTAGTATGAGGGGACATCATCAGTGGCTGACAAATCAATTCTAAACAGCCGAAAGGCGATGAGAGACGTTGCGGTGGTCGTCATCGATCGAGGTGGTGGAGCCGTCAAAGTACAAATTACAATGATTTTGTGACGTGGACAGTGGTGACGGGTAGCAATTAATCATATCAATCGATAAGAGTGAATATGAACATCTTCACTACATTTGCTACCACTTCTTACCGCTATAATGCCAAGTAATTGGAGGCTGAGTGTGTAAACTCTTCCTCCAAGAGTCGCGTAAGCTCACTGTGGCACTGACTGTTTTGCACATTTCGCGCAGTCTAAGAGAAGAATGCCTGGCGAAGCCGGATGGTGACACACAGAAGGACGAGCACTCAACGGTAGCCTTGTTGTTCCGACTGGTCTACTGTATTAATTTTGCTACGTTTATCTGTCGTCCGGGAAACCATTGCTATCTACCGGAATGATACTACTAGCACTTTCATCGACGACGCGGTACAATTCATTTTCAATGGTCGTCTTTCGGTGCAGCTGGCTAAATACGTAAAAAATGTGTCCCGAAATTCATCATGCACAGTGCACTGAGCGGTAACAGCTTCGACGGAGCGGATTCATGAGATAAGGGGCCCTTCTGCAACAAATTTGACGGGATGCTAACGTTTCTAAGCGTCATGATAGGCTTTTTGGCGACCAGACCAACATACAGACGGGAGGGTGCGTGCCGGCGCAACCGCACCTTGTACTTCAACTCTATGAGGGGTACCCTGTGATGCACACGAAAGTGTGCGTCAGCCATTGGATAAACGAATTTCCAGAGAGACAGATGTTTGACTGTCCGAAATTTTGGTTTCTACCTGAAGAACAATCCGGACAGGTCGAGTCAAGGTTGAGACGGGTAGGGCATGGGCCAAGGTGTATGAAACACGCATAAACTATGTGGTGAGATTCGCCTACAGTGGGCGGAGCATACGCCGGACGACGCGTCACTGACAAAAATTCATATTTTGCTTTTACAGGAGCGCACAGGTGGGGAAAAAGTTGACTAAGGTTAGCAAGGGGTAGACAGATTTCGTAGAGGAGACACACCTGACACGCCAGACAGAGACACGGAATGGCAAGGATACTGCCATTTTGGGTGTGTTTATAGATGGGCGAAGCTTACTACAAAATCTCATAGCTCGGTCCTGAGAGAGTTTGGAAATCGGAAAAAATCATTGGAGATGAAGAACAAACTTCTGATGAGAGTTGAGTGTGCCTGCGCTGTGGGAAGTGTGCAGTCATACTGTACCACTTTTCGTCACAGGTACATTTGTTACCAGTCGATCAGCGTCAACATGTCCAGCGAGCGCCACTTGAGTGATACGGCCCGCGTTAGGCGGGGCGAGCTGCGCATGCTTTCTTTCAGATATGCAAACGCTCAACTGAAACCCGGCTTTTCTATCATCTGTGCCCTTGATCAAATTTCTTACTCCATCCCATACACGATAATAGTGTTGAATAGCAGGTATAATGTTATTGCTTAAGGAACATATTCAGTCGTACAGGCAAATAGAAGAGCCACATTTTCTAGTATCCAAACACACGAAGGAAGTACGAGCGGCAAAGCGTTTTCACGGCGAAGCTACCCCGTGTCACAAAAGGAGGCGCGGGCGTCAGCCGGCGACCGACTCGTGATACATATAAAACAGTAGCTCAAACGAGCTAAGTGTCAGAAGCTGGTCGAGTGCAAGAGGGTTAACAATGGCAACTAGGCCCGACGAGTTGAGCCAGGTTGGCATCCGTTGATTCTACATGCCACGTCCATTCGTGTCACCATTGCTCGTCTTCGTCCGCACGGCACATGTTCCGCTGGAAACCTTCATGAGAGTCATGTGTTCCCCTTTCGAACTTGTTATAATTAGGACATTTTCTGGATATCAGGTAGACAGTTTTCCAATTTCAGATATACCGTGTATTTGCGGAAGAGTTTCGCGTCCGCTTCAAACAAGCATCCTTAGCGAGTTGTGATACATACGCGCAACTCTCACACAGATATGCTTACTATTCTGGGCAGTCCATGGTCATTTTCTTCCCGTAAGTTCCCGCTCAAGTGTTTTTAGTCGACCACCTTCTAAAACTTCATTAGCCTACACACAATACAATGAACAGCAAATTCATTGCAGTTTAAGCCTGCCTTCACGTGATGACTGTGTTTGCAGGGATTTTACGGATCATTTCCTTTCTGATAAGCTGTCGTCTATTGTTATCAATTTGCTGATAGCAATAGACACTCAATCGAGTTGCTCGAATGAGCGCCAGTAACGCCTCCGTTTCCGTGCAAGTAGAAGACTTGCGTAATTGGTACATATTCTTTTTAGTTTTCTACTAAGACGTGTGAGCCATCACTCGGCAGGCGGGTTGTCAGGTGCTTCCTTCGATGTTCCATGGAATCCAGTCAGTAATCGCTTCGGTCCAGCTGTCATTCTCAGATACAACGACGTGCCTGGTCCTCCGGCTTCATTGACCTTCTTGCGTGTAGTGAGGAGAAACTTCAAACATCGCTTCTCCAATGACGAGTAGAATGACGCTGACTGCGTATTAACTCTTGCGTACAGTCAAATACTTTATTTGTACCTGAAGGCAGGAACGACGATGTAGTCTAGGATTTGGGCTTCAGACAGGACTTTTTTGTATTCTTCACTGCCGCCTCGATATCCTTTGATGGTCCTCAAGCAGTTCGCTCCCTTCTGCTAAGCCCTGGTGCAAGGTGGTGCCATGTTGTATATGGGTAATTGAAACACAGTTCCCAATCTTTCAAGTTCGATAACTTATGTGTAACATCTCGGATTGAGATGGGGCCGTGGCAATGATGTAAGTACCTAAGGACAGGTCGTAAAAGTGGATGCATCTGGTGATATCCCTAGGTGTATCCTTAGGTACTTGTGGTTCTCTCACGAGACCATAAACTTTGGCCACGCCCCATCTACTGTCGATCCGTTGGCTGATCGAGCTGATCAGTCAGTCTGGAGTTTTGCCGAGCTCACGGAAGGTGAGCAGATCGGTCTCTCCCGCGAGGGGAGTTTCCCAACGTCGTCACGGACGACTTGGTGATGGACTCTACGTGGTAGAGGGGTGGAGGGCTCCCCCTGGCTCAAGGGTGTCGCGACGATGCGAGCTTCATTCTCTTCACTCAGTGAAGAATGGATCTTTCCCTGTGTGGAAAGTGGATGTGCAGTAGTGCGTACGACACGGCTACAGATGCACGTTGGCCTAGGCGCGTTATTCAGCGCAATGGTCGTTCCCTTTTGGTTTGACAAAAGGTAGAGGATGGTTGGACGTCTTCGGTGTAAAGAGTTGTCCAACATCCTAGATGGCAGGATTTTGTGGGTTAATACCCTTTCCTTTGCTTGGTTGAGTGTCAGGATCTAGTCGGCGTAGATTCTGGCTCATTTTATGCTCTGGTTGGCTTCGCCATCCAGGAATTTGTACATATTGTTTGATAAAAGGTTAATTGCGAAGAGTGATCTGTTATGTAATTGAATAACAGTTATGTAGCACCCACGGCTGTTCACGAAACCGCGGAATACGAGGGACTGTTAGGGGACTTGGGATATCAAGTCCAAAGTATCAACCAGCACCAGCTGGACGAACAGCGCCCCACGATTCCAACATCCATCATTTCAAGCTCCCAAGTGACTAGGTAGACATATGTACAATTCGAGCATCCAGAGATATTCATTTGAGCGAGAATCAGCTTAACGACAAGAAGTTGGCTCATAGCTCCAGAACCATCACTGTAAATATTTCAGCAACTACCTTGCTTTTCAGCAAACACGCAGATCGTCCAAGATGCGAAGAAAGCAGCAATGGTAATGTCTTCGTGATACAGCCATATGATCGTCCCGACGACGCAGATTACCAGGTGAAGTTGCTCCCCCTTTAGCTTCAGTTACTTCATACGAACAGTATTAGACGAGAAAGTGCTTTGTATATTCGACGTGTATATTCCGACGAGGATATTTTTTCTTCTCTGGAGTGCAGGCGTAAATCAAAACCGGCGCTAATCAGCTTTTCAAACTAAATCAGCCACCATTCAAACCTAATCGGACCCCCCTCTTTAGGCTGCGTTCAAACCTTGCAGCAGCGTCTAACAGCGTCCATCATTGTCTCGAGGGCTTTTAAAGTATACATATCAATATGGCGTCTATCAGCGTGCGCCAGCGTGCACCAGCGGAGAAGGCATAGCTAGTTAGAAGCGAAACAGGCCAGCCAGTGAAGTATGGGAGGTAGGAGGTAGTGCACTGCTCACAGAGAATATGGCGCGATAGGAGGGTAGTGGACTGTTTGCGGTACGGTATGGTATAATAGGAATCTAGCAGTCAGTGGTCGATTATGGGCTAGGATTGTGGCAGACTGCTGGTAGAAAGTATGGCGCGATAGGAGGGTGTTAGCATCGCGACATATGTTTCTCTTCCGGGCACTAGTAGACGCTGGTACACGCTGGCTGACGCTGACAGACGCTAGATTGATACCTATACTTTCCAGGCCCTCGTAACCCTGGTGGCTGAACTAGACCAGGATCGACTCTACTTTTTACCCACAAGTTGCTGACGCCTTCGCAACCCTACGAATGCTAGTTAGAACCTAATAGACGGTGGAGCGACCGCTGGCCAAAGATATGCAGCGGCCTTACCGCGGAAGGGAGTAAATGGACACCATAACTGTTAATAACCCACTGCAAGCCCCGCCTCCACAGCTATGACCACTTTTCAACGCTGTCATGCTTGCCATTTTCGTCACTTCTGCTTCTGTGGCTTTGCACTTTTGCTATCACACACTGTTCCACACACTAACTAACAAGGGCTTGTCGCATCAGACGTACACGTGATCCGGATTCCATTAGTAGTTCGTTGCAAGCTCCAAATTATTACTTCCGCCTGCGCTAATTTTTTCACCGACGCCAATGGTTCTCACTACGATGGTACGCATAGACGCATTTGTCGTGCTAAGCACCACCCCTTGATCGCTAATGCCGTTTGGACTCCAGAAATTTCGTCTTCGAGCTCATTTTAAAAGGCAAGATCACCAAATCCGCTAAAAACTTGTATATAGGGGTAATTCAACATCCTGATCACGAATATGACATTCTTTTTTGGCGCTGGCGCTAATGATGATCACCTATCGATCTACCTGCCGCTCTAAGGCTGAGCCAGAAAGGTAATCGTAGTGTCCTCTCTTGGCGCCAGCGCCAAGAATGAGTGTCATACTCGTAATCAGGATGTTGAATTACCCCTATATACAAGTTTTTAGTGGATTTGGTGACTTAGGCAATTTGAAAATGAGCTCGAAGACGAAATTTCTGGAGTCCAAACGGCATTATCCTCCTTGATCCACTCTCGCTTCTGCGCCCTCTTGCGAAATTTTTACCTTTTTCGAAAAATTCCATGTTTTCGTGCTGCTGGGCGTAGTGCCCCCCCGCTGCTATTAGGAGGTGCCCTTTCTGAGAGCTCCACCCGCTTCCATGAAATGCTTCAAAACAAACGCTAGAATCAGCTAGTGGTTTAAGGTCTCGCTCGTCACTCGAGCTTCACTTGCATGTTTTTTTGTTCCGTGTGACGAGCGAAACTCTGAACTACTAGTTGAAACTTTGCCCTGTTATTTTTCGAGGGATTATGGCAGTGGATGGGGTTTTTACGATTTGGGTGGAGCTTCACATAGTGAGCAGGGCTACCTGTAGCAGCACAAAAATGTGAGAATTTAAGAAAATGGACCAAATATTGCAAAAATGTTGGAAGTGCCGAAGAGGAGAGTCTATGTGTCAGTGTGTAAAAAGGCGTCTACAGGTCCACCTAGCTTTCTGAAGAAACGGTGATTAGAAGGACCGCCGAGATACGTGTTCAACGCCCTCTGTCAAGTGTAAGTGCGAAAGAGGTTACAAAAAATTCTGGAAAGGGTGACCGCACTGAAAAGTGCGCGTGGCAGTCGGGGCGGGCTTCCAGAGGTATCCACTGTGATTCTGGTTATTACCCGACTGGTGTGAAGACTATGTTCCTTCCTTGATTTCTGAAGTGTCCGATTCAGAATGAAAATGATGTACAATGGATTTCGACCACCAGATACTGTAGTGTTAAGAACTTTTTCAGCGACTTTTTCAAAAATACAAATATGGAGAAATAAAGAAGCACCGAGATTCAGATGACGTTGGAACAATATACTCATTCATTCTGAACCTCCACGGTATAACCAAGGTATTTTTTTAGCTTTTTATCATAATAATGTGGAGCCAAATTGGCGCGATCCGCAAACGCAAATGATGTCTCACTTTCGAAACTCGAAGTGATTGATAAAAGCGCCGCCGCTCCCGACGATAGGCTAGCTCCTGAACCAAGGGGCGAATTATCTTTCATCATTTCGTTTTTTCACGGCTATACAGGAGTGTTCACGAAGAACGGACGATCACCACCTGGACCCCACGAGAAGTCGAGCGAACACATGTACGCCCTCCTACACAATAGCCCGGTTTCTTCGCGAAAGCTCTGAACGAGTAGTATGATAGCAATCGTGCCACAGCAGCAAGAGCCCATTGGTAGCTCCAGTGCGTCGCAGTGACTAAACAGGCGTTCCTGTTTCGCGATCGCGCGATCCTGTCGAGCGATCCTGACCGGTGTTACCTCACCACTAGCACTGCACTGCCGTGACAGCACAGCTGAAATTGGCAGCGGCCCAGTTCGAATCTTCCGCTCCATCGGTCTAACGCCCTGGCCAGGATCACACGACTGGATTGTGCGATCCAGTCCAGCGACTCGATCGCGCGACGGCAAAGTATGAACGCGTTATAATAGAGACGTTACCATCGCCATTCGAGCAACTTGATCATCAGGGGACAACGAGTTATGCAGCGGCGAGGATTCCATCATCTGTGTACTCTCTCGGTCAAATCTTTGTCTGCTCCTCTTATCCACTCTCTGAACATTTTCGCCGTCACATCTTAGCATTCGTAACAGACTGTTTTTAATCAAATGTACCGAGGAGGTTGTTAGATGGGACTTCTCACTGGCTACGGCCTGACCTTTCGACTGCATCGTCGTTCTCAGAAGCAACGCTCTCGTAGTTAAACTTGGCCAACTACATCTTGTTATTGCGGATGCTGTTTTCAAGTACGGTAGTCTGACGTTGGAGCCACTCGTTTTGCTATGGTCATAAGTGATCGTTGGCTGGTGTGTGTGTTGTGTGTGTGAGTGTGTGAACCTGTGGGGTTCTGTCGTGACCTGCAGTGAGTGAGGATGTGTTCGCATGTGTATGATGTCGATATGTATGCGGAGGCATAAGCAACACCCGCTTTTTGAGCCTCGCCCAAACCCTTGATTCATGGACCTTGACAATCGATGCAGCTCCACAACGTCGCTATGACCAGAATATTCATCTTTTCACCGCTCGCCAATGACATTAACGTAAACGGCAAAACCGCAGGTTGAGCATCCGGCCGTTGCGTCCGCACGATTACTCGAAGACTGCAAGCGCTGTCAGACTATAACAACCCGAAGTATGACGCTGTTTTGCACAATCTAAATCAGGCGCGCACCTAGCATGTTAGAGAAGCAATTAGATGTTGTCAATTCGAAAGCCTTGAATGACTTCAATATGGGGCTATTAATTAATGTACACTGAAAGACAGCAGCCCGCGATGACTTTGGCATGTTCTCAGGCAACTTTTTACAACAGAGTCGCCATAAGCCACTAATCCAAAAAAGTAGGAAACAAGGTGAAGCGTTAAATAATACCCTACGAAGTTGTAACATGTGGACGAGTTTCGCAAAACTTCTGATGAGTTTTCAAACACGTCGCCGCATCGGACTCAAAAACTTTTAACGCTTTATCAATGCCATCAAGCACTAAACTGTTAACCAGTCGCGCGATTAACAGAAAAGAGGCGTCAGCCAGCCTTTGTGACTCCGCCTCGTCAACAATTCGATGTCCGACCCGCTAGATGTGCGATTTCTCGCTGTGGTTGGTACCTCCCGCGTTCGTTTTCATTGAAGGGTTTTTCATTTGGTGATCCGCGGACGCCTGCTTAATTAGCAAAACCACCCATTCAAGATCTGACGGTGAATCCTTTAATCTCCAGTTTGTCAATCATTTTCCGATGTCATCACGAGTAAGAATGTTAAAAATCTCGGCCTTACTCGACCAAACTTGATGGGTCAAATCAAAAGCTGGCCTAAAAATGCTTCACCAAACGCTTTCAATGGATCATAGTGGGAATATATCTAGCCAACTGCTGCGAATTAAAAAGCAGTAAATCAAAGAGTACACTTCCCCCACCTTTCCCGATAGAGTACTGTCAGAAGCTTGCGCTTATAAGGTGCCCTCCATGCTGCCACTGCTGGAAGCCGACGTGCATATTAATCCTCACTATAAATATCACCTCTAAGTTCATGTGACTGCAGGACCGGCAAAATCGCAACTGCCAATTTGCTTAAATTTACTGCGGACAATGATGAAGTGTACAGAGGCTGTTTCCAACTGCCTCCTGCAGATCTTGAAGAAGCCGTTTCGAGCGCAGATTGCTTTAAGTTAAGGAAGCAGGTAGACTTTAAAGGAAATGTCCCCACTTTGATGGGCGAGGTACCTTAACATGATGAGAGGCTTGCTCCTCCTCATAAGGACTTTATCTTACAGTTCAAAGGAAATTATGTTGGAAACGCACATCTCACATTTAATTATACAAATCGGATGCTTTTGTGAGTAAGTGTGGTAATGCCCATGTTGAGTTCATATAGGCAACTTGACATTTACCCTGTGATGATAGTCTACCCACGATGCTCCTAGTGGCCTACCGCGCCCGAGCCTAAACGGCTCCGCCGCTTTCAAAGGCCGGATGCTGAAGTGCGATTTTGCCGTTTACCGTCGCCCGTCGCCAATGCACGGGTTGATGGTCTGGACCGGAAGTACCTGGAATGGGAAGACCGATATTTTCTTCGTGGACCCCGGACTGAAGGTGAGCGCTGACGTTACATCGAACAACTCGAGGAGAATCCTGCCTTCATGTCGTCGCCTGTACCATCTTGGAAACTTCGTACTGCTACAGGATTGGGTGCCAGCACGTGGAATCGAAGGGTGTTGGAAAACTCTCGCCTACTTGGAATCGAAGGCGTTGAGTCCTGAAGAAGGCGGAATATCCAATTGTGTCACCCGACCTAAATTTCCTCGATTACCCGATCCGGGAGGGTGGTCTACAATGGCGGAAAAATTAAGGACCTTGCTAGACCCAAGCAGTCACTTTTTCTGGATGGCACTCGTCCAGAAGCCTGTGGCGGAGCTTCGTGATAATGTACAATGTATTGTTGAATTTGATGGCGGAAATGTTCGATCAGGGTCTGATTAAGTGTAACCTATATCGCCTTCAAAATTGAGGAGGAAAAGTGGCACTACTTACCCTTTACTGCCTAAATCATCCGAAATCCGGCCAGTTCTTGACCGACTTTTTTCTCCGTGAGCGGAATTGGCTAAAAATTTGTCTCCTGGGTAGTTTGACCTCCTAAATATGAATATCACATCTGCTCTGCACGAAAGCTCCTGGCGCCCGCAACAAGATACCCTAGACCACCAAATTCGCTGAAAACAATATATCCAGGGGAGTTTGAGCTCCTGACAAATATCACATCCGCTTGGCGCAAGACCTGGCGCTCGCGCCACAGACGCCAGCGCCAAAATATGCTAAATCACCGGCACCTGTGGCGCGGGCGCTAGGGGGGTTTCGTGCCAAGCAAATGTTATACTATCTTCAGGAGGTGAACTATCCCAGGAGAAGACAACATTTGAGCCAAATCTGTCCACGGAGAAAAAAGCCGCTCAAAAACTGGCTCGATCCCGGATGACTAGGGCAGAAAAGGGTAAATAGTCGGAAAGTGCCTTGTTTTTCGCCATTTTCCTTCTCCTATTTATTTATTTATTTATTTCTTCTTCGTATTTACCACTCACATCGTGTTATATCATTCTTTCATTTTTTCTGAATAATTCCTCCTCATCTTGATTGCATGAATTTTGTATTGAACTTTTTTCGAACACCTTCCCCTATGTAGTCCATGTCCTCATGTCGTCAACCTGTCGCACTGATGAGCTCGGGGGTTGGCTAGACAATGATGATTCGTCTGCGATACCGAGCGAAACGGATCATCTGTGCTTGTGGAGTGTATTCCTTTCCCATGTTTGTTTTTCTTTGCTTCTAATTGGCCCCCTGTGCACATCTCTCTTAATAACTGTTATCATTTGAGGTTTCATCAGAAGGCACCCAAAACGGAACATTCGTTCCAATAGTTGTGAGTGAATGTTTCGCTTATTTGGCTGTTTTTGGTAGCAGCATTATGAGAGACCACTTCAGCATAAAAAAAAGGCTGGAGGTATCCCGATCCCTGGTTACATTGCATTGATAATTTCTCTACTAGTTGTCATCGCTTTGGCAGTGATGGTCAAAACGTGCATGGAATACCGCAAGAAAAGGTCTGTTTCTTGCTTAGCGTCATTCACTTGCACTGTACTTCTTGAAGGGTTCTATTATTTAGTGCCGCTGCCGCTAATAAAGGAGTATTCGGAGATTCACCACCAGTTCGCAAAGGACGACGGAAGCGCCACGCAAAAGGCCGAGATAGAGACAAGTCATCCAAACCGACTAAGGATGATGATTCTGGCAAAGAAATGCGTGAGGAAAGGAATATAATGCGTTCTGAACCATTCTACGATATTTGCGTGAGCTCTCTCTGCTTCTGAATAACTTTTGGTCTTTCGCAGCACTTTCGCAAAATGTTTGCTACTCAGTTTGGGCTGTTCAGAAAGATGTATCAAAGGAGACTTGGGAAGAAGTCGCCCTAGTGATTTCGAAGAGACGTTCTCCAGAAGACGTAAGTGAGGCTGCACTTACATGTGTGTTGTAAACCGCAACCCAGGAATGCAGATTACGGACTATACCTCTGTGCTGCTGACGCTGTTGCGTAGAACTTGCATTAATAGTCCGAGTTCGTCAGGGATTCTTCGAGTTT
>MU946820.1:0-22051 GCA_036418165.1 Cooperia oncophora
ATAGAGGAACATCTTGGGTATCTTCCGCCCTGGTACTCGTATCCACGTCTGGGCAGCGAAAACTTTGCTGATATGTGACTCGGTCGAAATGTCTTTTTTTGCCCCTCCCCCTGTAGTTATCGTTCTCAACTTGTGCGAACAGAGCAAGATTAAATGGTCCGTAACTCCCTTCAGAGAATCGTTCCGCAAATTCCGAGGGCAGATTTGGATTCAGCGGCTCAAGACACGTCCATATATATACATCTCATTGCAAATGGCCGGATCGACCTGTTGGGGTTCCCTTGTTAAGCACGAAAACACGGTCACGGGGCAGAATCTCTCGATGGCGCTCGTCCAGAAGGCTGTGGCGGAGTATCGCGAAGTGTTGTTGAACATCATGGTGGAAATGTCCAATCAGAATTTGATGAAAGTGTTACTTATAGCGCCTTGAAAGTCAAGAAAGAAAAGTGTCTTTTTTGCCCCCCCCCATAGCTAGGCGTAGGGCGTGCTGTGTACAGCCGATCAAGGAAACCAATGCTTCAACCTCTCAGACAAGTCCGGTTACACTAAAGAGCCCGGCAGAGATGGAAGGCTTGGATGGCGGCGCAAGAATCTAGTCGGTATTTGACTCTGCACGGGTGATATGCAGCGCCACTTGTCTTTACGCCTTCACCTAGTCGTCAGGATTATCAATCATCCTATGAAGTCGCGAGGGCACGCGTCAAATTCAATGTCCCAACGCCTTCTTGGACATGGTAGTTCTAGCCGCAAACGTGAAGGATGTACTACTTCAACAGCTCGAAAACAACTGAGGGAAGCGCGACCCCCTCGCGACGAGGCCATGATTCTGCCCACTGACCAAGGCAACGTCCTAGTTTGATTCCCGATTTCTACCGACCTTTTCCTCCTCGGGCATACTGAACTGAAAGCATGTGCTTCGAGATAGTCTGATCTCTCGACAGTCACATTGCTTTGGCAAAAAACCGCCTGGCGCCAGGCTACAGGCAACGGCACCAATATGCCTGCTCTGACTTCGGTTAGCGTAGCGCGTAGTTCTGGCTGTTTCGGGCAAATCGGTGTGCCATGGCAGTTGGAGAAATTCAGCCAGACGACGAACAGCTTCCATCCTTAACTCCATTGGCACCCCGTGTAGATGTGACCTTTGCGTTCCATAATCAATATGTTTTCAGCAGATTGATGCTTCAGGGGGCGTTTGCCAGCCGCGGACGCACGCGGTTCGGGCCAAGCGCATGTGGCTCGCTGTTTCAAAAGCGTCGAAACTACCCTAGAAAGGACTTCAGACTGCTGCCAATAAAGGGTAGATTAGTCCTCATGCCCGCATGAACACAGTTCTGTGAGATTCTACGAGAATCATTCCACGCTGATTCCTTCAATCTGCTTTCTTTCTTCTTTTTGTATTATTTGCCAAAGAAACCTGAGCCGCACAACTAACCATTTTGAACGCTGGGCGTTCCTTTACAAACGTGTCACATTCATGAATGAGCATGAATTTTTGTCATTTTCATAAATTGGCATGAACACTTGAAGCCGCTTGCTACAGACAAATGCACACCTAGACTAACGTAGAACAACAGTCCCACCTGACTGCGCGAACAACCATTGCAATAAAGCATCCGTCCACTTCTGTTGATAGTTCTGGCCGTATTGTCGATCTACTGGCGTATCTCGGCTTCAGCTTTCACCGTTCACTCAGCTTTATCAAAAGTAGTGCCGAGGCAAGGGAACCTGAATATAAGGATTTCTGATTAAGGAATTTCGGCACTATTCCAGCTTAATACTCCAAAAACACAATTTTTTTCCGCTGCATCTCAGCCTGCAGATGTTATACAGTGAGTGACCTGATCATATATATGACATTCATTGCTTGTGCAGGCGTCAATTGGCACCAATCTGGCACAGCCACCTTTTCACCAGTATCGATGAAAACTTGTATACGAGGGTTATTCGACATCCTGATAACGAATCACTTTTAACGGTGGCACAACTTCACGCCAAATGGCGCAATTGGGCGCCGCCACTTTTCCCACCAAAGCCGATAGAAGCTTGTGCAGTAGGGCACATTGATACCCTGATTAAACATTAGAATGCACTCAAGCTGGTTAGTTCGGAGATTATCATTTGATCGAAGAACGTTCTGCTTACATCTACAACATTGATAGAAGAGTCAGTTCTATGGCACATCAGGAAGAGTCTTTGAACATGGGAGGGGAGGCTCTGTGTCTGATTTGGGGTGTGCAGCGCCATGTACGCTGCGTGATAAAATAAGGTATGAAACGATGAATTAGTCACCAGATTCGGTTTTCCATGAAACACTGGAATACCGTTACATTCATTTCGCCCCAAGTCCGATCAAATCTGTTGTGTTAGATGCGCCAATTATGTGATTGCCTTCAACCAAATCATCATTGTGGAACATCAAAAATTTATTTCAAAAACTCAAAAGAACCAAAAGTCTCAAAAGCTTTTTCTGGAGTTTCACCGTGTTTCTACACATTCAGGTAAAAAGCGCTACTCCGCGACAGCACAATACCCCAAATCATTGGTCAAGGAGTGAAAACGGTTCAAAGAGCCGTCACTTGTAATCTACTCCGACAACAGTGCTACGGTTGGGCAACTTCCTAAGGTTACTTTGCCTCCTGCCTGCTATTATTCTTTGCGCTGAACAACACTGAGGTTGGTCACTTGGTACTAGTCGGCAATGTGCTCAGTCTCCAACCCATAAGTATGATTGAGTTACGCAGTTCTCAATAATGCTGGTTGTGAGGCGCCGTCCCTACAACTACCTTTCATATCAGGCAAAGTGAACGCGGTTCTACAAGGTGGAAGGGGGCAAGAAAAGACCCTTCTTTGACGTTTCTAGTCGTTCTACAGTGGAGGGGGCAAGAAAAGACCCTTCTTTGACGTTCTAGTCGGAACAGGTTACACTTCATAGTGTTCTGAGTGGACGTTTCCACCATCAGATCCAACTAACGCTTTGGATACGATCACGAAACTCCGCCAAAGCCTTCTAGGACGAACGCCATCGAGAGATTCTGCCACGCGATGGTGATTCGGTACCTGTGGGCGAGGGTTTTCGATTCATGTGCTGGCACCCAATCCTGTAGCAGTACGAAGTTTCCGAAGGACAGGCGACGACATGAAGGCAGAATGTTCTCCTCGAGCTGTTCGATGTAACCGTCAGCGTCACTTTCAGTCCGGGTCCATGAAGAGGAAGAAATTCAGTTTTCTCATTCCAGGAACTTTCGGTCCATACCATCAACCGCGCCTTGGCGACTGCAGAGAAGATGATATCCTGGACCATAGCGACGTTGTCGGAGCTGCTCGATGTTGGAGGTCTTCCAGATCAAGAGTCACTTCATACAAGGAGTTCGCAGCTGTTTGGAGGTGACGTGAATTCCATAGGCCTTCTTCAGTTCGGCTGCGATTGGAGATGGCTTTATTTTGGTGTACATGAAGGTGATGGACGAGAGCCTGCTCCTGCTTATCGAGGAACATCTTGGGTATCTTCCGCCCTGGTACTCGTATCCACGTCTTCTCTCTGGGCTGCGTAAACTTTACTATGTGCCTCGGCAAAGTGTCTTTCTTTGCCGCCTCGTACGAGCGGTCCTGCTGAACTACTCCTACTGGTACCACAAAATCAAGTCGCAGTTGCTCCACAACAGGTTTCACGATTGGACTGCGCTACTGAAAGCTGCGTACGTTGCACGTCGGGAACTGTGCACACTTGAATGCTACTATATGAACTTCGGCGTTGTCTGAGTGTTGGGTGGTTCTGTTACAGTTATGGAAGATGCTGGGATGATTATGCGCTTACAGGATGAAGGGTCGCCCACGGCTAGACGGAAGGAGCACCGGGTGGGCGAGTGAACTTTTGCTCCGTGAAAAATAGATCGGCTTCAATGAGAAGTTTCTCACCTATGTCGAAGTTTTTCGCACCGCCCCCTACCTTCTCTGGGTTATGACACATTTCAACAGATATTGCGAGCTGGCGAGAAACGATTTCATCGTCGCCACACAGCTCTTCATATCCAGTGATTCGTGACTTATAGAACTGCACCATTCCCAACGTGATATTTTTTTCGGTCTTGGGTTACCTTGAAGGCACTTCCCGCGACTGCACAACATAGGTAGCAGGGTTCAAAAACAGGAGTGCATTGTGCTAGTTGACTTAGTAGTGAAGAAAAAAGTATGAAAAACCGTCCTCAATATGACCCTCCTCCTTGCACTTGATCATGATCATCGGACGAGAGTAGGATGGTCAAGATCAACAGTGATATGCAGAAGGTGACGATACACTGCAAAGCGCGAAGAGAGACCAGAAAATAACGACATTAGTACAACTACACGGGCAATGTAGGCCGGCATGGGCTGCCTTGGGCCTAAAATCGATGTATAGTGTCACAAGAATGCTCAGTTATGGGCAAAAGTCGGACCACGGACGGGATTCGAGCCGCATCTTCTGCTTACCGGGCAGTTGCGTTCCCTATTACGCTACCGAGGCCACTTTTGACCACTCAGCTCAATGGCTATTTGTGCCATAGCCTTACAGCACTCACACGTTCAACGTGATGAGCCGGTTAGCCGATATCGGCAGTGAACCGCAAGGCTGAAGGCTTTTTACAAGTTTCAAGCTGTTACTGTTAAAAGCTTAAGCCGCAGTACGCGATCCGAAAGCTATCACAAGAATGCTGAGTTATGGGCAAAAGTCGGACCACGAACGGGATTCGAACCCGCATCTTCTGCTTACAGGGCAGTTGCGTTCCCTATTACGCTAGTCCCCCCCCCCGAGGCCACTTTGTTTAGTGTGCTTCGCGTGCCATTTTGCGAGTTTTGCATACAGTGCAACCTCTGCAATCAACTTCCGGATCATCTGACACATTTAAGATTACAGCCTTAGTTCCCCACAAAATTAAACGTGCATAAAGTTCATCAACGTGAAGGTATATATGTTCGTGTCAGCCCCCCATAAGGAGTGCATACGCATGTCCCCCCCCCGAGCCAAGAGCACCCGGAAGTCTCGTGTTCAAGCCGCGGCAAATCCAAAACGGTGACGGTACAACCAGTGGCCGCAGTCTTCACAAACAAAGGCTGAGAGCCTACTTTTGTCCGTCAGGAAGCAGTCAGTAGGATAGCATTCAACATTCAAATTTGAATCAATATGGTCAGATCCAGTCCACCAGGAAGACGGTAACGAGAAGCGAATTAGAGAGCGGTCATCGTTCGCATGCGAAGTCCAGAGCTGCATAGATAAGTCGGATTTGCTAAACAGCAAGTCTAACTTGAAACTGAAAAATCTAGCCGAACTCAACACTCGGAGTTAAAAGAGCTTGACTAGTGAAGTTTTGATAGAGGAATGTGACTCTTTTCAGAGACTGAGAAGGAACTGTGATCGTAGCTAGTACAATAAATTCGCGTCGCGTAATAAACAGTAAAGTACAATTATCAAACGGTATGGTCAGGAGAAGCGAGAAGCCTATTGTGGCGTGCCCACGGAAGAAGGTAAAGCGCAGAACAAAGAAAAAAACGACAATCGTTTTCTTGTCTTCCAGATTAGCTGATTTCATTGCTCTCGGCTTCACAGTTCTACAGTTTTTTTTCTATGAAAGGTTATCCAAACGCTCATTCATTACGGTATACGAAAGTCCAAGCAGTAGTAGCTTGGTCAATTCGTCAGTCGAATACATCGAAATAAGTAGTACGTACATGGGAAATAGGCTATTTTGCCTTCTGACCGCTGAATACGGAGAACTCTCATAGCGACAACAAATTTGTTTCTTATGAGAACATAATATCCTGAAAATTGGCAAAACAAACCCACAAAAGGCGAAGGGCGACTCTGGGTGTCGATTTCCTCCTTAGAGTACACGAAGACCATGTTTTCCACAGAACATTCGGTTCATCACTCATCCATTTCTCTCCTGAATGCGGGTAAATCTCCATCTCCTAGCTCTCATTCAATTTCCTATTGGCGAGATTACACATTCCGGTAGCCATTTACAAATCACAGGTTCAATAAAAGAACAATTTTATTTTATTATATGCTCCTGGAAAATATGTAGCTCTTCACCTAAACCAACTTAGCTTCCCCCCCCCCCAAAGTCTCCAAGGCCTTAACAGAAGCGGTTGGCAACTCGCCAAGAGTTTTTGCAGCTCAGACTAATTTCCTAACGTTTATACGTTTGGGTTCATTGCCGTTCAGCTGCTCTGCGGCAACTCAAAATGAAACTGGTATAATTTCTTCGCGTACCGCTACTCATTACGTTGATGGGAACTTACTCCTACCCCGCCCCCTTGCTTTGACAGAAATAGCGCCTAACCTCCGAAGCGTTCGAGAGCTAATGAGAATGTTATACTCTGTATTCCAGCAATAAACATAATAATACAGTGCAGAACGGACGAGTTAAGCAATAGCAAATAATAGAGTATTGTGTACGTGATAATCAATATTTGAATATGAACAGTAATAGTGTAGTATGGAGGTACTATTGTCCAGTGTACGTATAAAAGACCACCTAAACTCAACGAGGCACCTAATTTTCAAATAGGACACGCACAGGACATTCCTACGAACTTCGCGACAATGTTCACGGTAAGTGTATCTAGGCAGTTATAGTTTGCTCTACATATCGAACTTTCCAGTTCTCATCCTCCTGCTGAGCCTTTGCGGCCTATGCGCTGGATATGAAGCGTATCACGACACACGTAAGTTTTATACTTCTTATTAAAGGAGAGTTGATGGGAAAATGACACAAGTTAGTGCAATGTTCGCTCGGAAACGGTAGTATTGTCACACTTTAGCCATACGGCTTGTCATTCTGGTTTGTTGTGTCGGCACAAAAAGGGCGAACATTCGGAGTCTCAAATCAAAAAAGCGCAGCGAGACGGGTGAAATGGCCGTGCAACTATGACTACCTACCATCTTACCAAATTTTTCCACCTGCTTACCAATTCCCCGAAACTTCAACCAGTTTTCCAAAAAACTGCATTCGAGAGAGGGAAACCTCTCTCAAAGATGTATACGACCCCTTCATTCTAACCAGTGACAATATACAAGTTCATTAATTGTATACCCCCACAATGCCGCACCGAGTTCATACTCTGCGACAGAGAAACGGTTGCCACATAAGATGCGCAGGACTGTTCTAATTAGAGCTGCTCTTAATTAGAGTGCACCGATTGGACCGTCTGCTTTCCGCGGTAGTGCGTTTCACAGAGGGTAAGTATGCCGTAAAGGAAGCTTACATGAGTAGCTAACTGCGTGGCGACTCCTCATTTCCAGAGTACAGTTTCTCATCATGTGGCGGTACCGGTGTGCGTGTCAGCCATATGGTGCGTGCGCATTCCTGTTGAGCGTTCTCCGTCCTTTGGTTGAACCGTCATGCCGACAAAGTGGTAGAACGAGTAATACGCGGCTATAATACAGTCTATCATTTGTCGCTTCAATACTCGTGTTGGAGAGCGGTTTGGCGCAGCCGTCAAAGCGACGCCGCACTTAACCGCCCTGCCGTCGTAATGACGGGACTGTATTGACATTAGCCTCAGGCCGCTTGAAAGGTGCAAGTAGACACGACCCAAGGTCGTCGACGCCCCAGGAAAGGCCCATGCATCTGATAAATGGCGCGGTTTTCCCGATCTTGAAAATTTCGCTACGGAACTATTCGCCTCACATATTCCCTTGACTTGGTCATCGGGCACGGGCATTCGACAAGCCGAAATCCTTTCACTTTCCGTGATTTTTTTTCGACTTTTCAGCAGGACTTTCTATGCTATTAGAGCTTCATTCTGTCCTCTATCATTTTCGAGAATTTTTATGCAAACTTTGCAGCACTGCACAATTTTGCATCGCGCTCTCTTTGAGGGTTCCGTGTAGTAAAGTGAGAAAGCTTCATCGGACACGGCCAACAACGATTATCACACTATTTCTCTCCTCCCGTCGCTTCCACCTACTGCTCCTCTTCTCTTCTTGTCTCTAGTTTCCCTAGCTCGGACGTTTAATGGTTGCCTGTGCAGTCCCGAGTCGGCGACTCAGCTGTGAGAATCTGGAGATGCATGCCGCTTGATCTCTTGGGCTGTCTGCCGGTCTTGGCACTCATACGTCCTTCAATAAGCCGGTCATATCTTGTCCGATTGGCGCCCGTGCGACTTTTCTTATCTAGCCAAGCGGAAGCACCTCTGATGATCGTAAGAGTCTTGTGTGGACATGCATAACCGTTTATAACGCTGGATATGCAGCAACATCCGCCTACAGGTTCATGTCTTGTTATAACTTGCCAATGAATTCGTGTCCATCGCGCGGAATCGCGCACGCTATACCACCTTTCCCACATTGATGCCTCCCCAACCCATGACAGTGATGGTGGGAGTCGTAAGGCCATTGTTCACGTCTGCGACCCGCTTTTCTCCAGAGAAAACGCTTTATGGTCGAAGCTCTCGATATCATCGATTTGGCATTTGGCCGCGAGGTCTTGAAATGTGCCGGCGGGAAAGATCGACGGCCGGCTCAGCCGGAGCGATTGTGCCAATAACGTTCGTCATGCTCACCGATTGCGACCGGCCGTTTGCGAAGCATTAATAGTCTCATCAGAGAAATCGCCAACCTTCCAACGCTCACCGCCTCTGGTTGGCGGTTGGGCAAAACGCAGTCGCTGCTTATCGATTTTCGCCTGCGCGACATAGACGCACCCGCGTTAGACCGGCTTAGGACTTTTGTCGAAGGCTGGAACAAACGTCGCCGTTTTGGCGAACACGCGTTACCAACAACGTTTCGCCCACAGCCTAGTCGATGATGGTATGTCGCAGAGGCTTTTCGCCGACCGCGCGTTCAGAGACACGCTGGCGGACCGCAGGAGTGTGAGACCATGCTTAGTCACCCTTTAGCGTTTTCCTCTGGGCGGGCCGGACCCAGCGAAACTCGAACCCATCCACTGTTTTTTTTCCCTTCTTTCACGTTGAGCATAATCCGACCTCAAGTCTTGCCCGATGCGTAGACACCGCGGTCCTTGGTGTGGGGATGCGAAGCACTGGGAGACGGGATTTAGGTAGAATCATCGTATACAACGGCACCAGTGACCGGATCCCCCCCCTCTTTTCCCCCTTCATTAGGAGGCTGACTTTTAGTTAAGCAACCTGTTTCTTCAGAGGACAAACAAAGCAAAAATTCGAGTGAAAATACTTCATGATACCATTACTGTACAAATGCAACCCTCCATTCTTGCAGAGTCTTGCGGCGAAAACCGCGGCGAATTCATGGACGACAACACTCGCTATAAGATCTTGTATTATCACGAAGGAACTCGAAATGTCCTTGCCTGCTGGAGCATCGCCAGGTGATCGCGCAGGGGCCTTCCCTTCCAGCCGCTAAACAAATTTATTCAATAGTAAGTTCCCAAAGTTTGAACCTGGAAACGCAGTTCGCTGTTCAATCATTTCGCGGTATGAATGATTAGTGATGCTGGACACATCTCTTGAAAGAACCCTTATAGATCAACTAACACAATATGCAACTCTTGTAGGTTTCATGAGCAACCTTGGGCTCGAAGTGTGTATCATGTGCGGCTGAACAGTTCCGGACGCTAGCGAGGGAACACGACTCCTCACAACTTGGACGGTCAACTTGAAGGGGGAGGGGCGTTAATTTAAACTGAAAGTCGGGCACGCACTCCTGATGCAGCGGTCAGCATCACTTTGCTGACACACCTGGGCGCGGGGTCCGGGAAAACTTTTGCCTCCCGACCGTATGACTTTTTTTTTTTTTCGTACGGTTTTTCCCGGTTTCACATTGGTATTATCCTCCCCTCCTCATGACGGTATTGGGTGAAAATGCGTAGCCCGAACTCGTAGGGATGTGTAGTTGTTGAGAAGGATGATGAGTGCTATCGAGGCTAACTTCGCAGGCTCTCTCTCTCTCTGCGTTTGCAAAGCTGGGTCACTCCTTTCTGCAACTTTTCTGCAGCTCAAAAAGGGAGTGGTGGAGTGTGTGTTGCGCGTACTGACATCCCCCTCTCCCCCTCACACTCCCTTTTTTGGGCAACTGGGGTTCCCAGAACGAAGTTGCTTATGATATTCTGTATATTTTTTTTTAGCGGTAATTGGTGCGGGTGGGGCGGGGATTAGAGGAATATCAGCGGAAAGAGAGCTGTGCGATGTCGGATGGGATTTCAGGCGCCCATCTTTTGTGTTTGTGCGGAGATCTCAACAGCTCGGTTTGTCTGTTTTCTGTGCTAGGGCGCTTATTATCAGTTTACGGAAGGGGACGGGGGCGTTTTGCTTCGTTGTCGAAAGCAGGGGTCTATGTTGTGGTGGCGTGACTGTGTGTGCTGGTGTGTGTTGGGGGTTTCTACTTTTGTTTTTTCTGTACTTTGTTACTTACACTCTACTTCGCCTGCGGTTTTTTTTGTTTTTACGCCCTTTTTTTTTTTTCCAATATGGGCACAGCGCGTTAAAGGCCTTTCTTTTTCTTTTGTTACTCTATATAAATAAGTAGTAGAAACACGAGTATCAACGATATTCATAGCTCGGTCATTATCGGGTGCTCGCTTCAAACAACTGGTAGTGGAACGAGTTTTGCGCACCGCGCCACAACGGCCCCGCGCACCGAACGCCACCGTCTGCAAAGAAACGACATCTATGTCCCCACCCCCTCGACAGCAAGATTTCTGGAAACTTCAGGCGAATTTGAATTCGGAAAGAGTGTAGGAAGTCGGGGAGAATCAACAAATGGTTAGGAGGGGTCGTGTTTTCAAATGTGCTATTTACCACCCTCCCCCTTCCCTCCCCATGGCTTGATAGCTCGATTAGGAGGGGACCAGGGGAGCGGTAGTATCAACCCCCAAAAAAGGGGAGGTAGTACCGACTAGACCAAAATCCCCAAGTAGTGATGCGCCCTGCAGCACAACGTCGAAAAAGAAAAAAAGCGGGGTTAGTGCAACTCCTACGCAGAGTCAACGAGTCCCCCAGTCGCGGATACCGCAATGTATGCTTGACCCTGAGCGATAGCATCAACTAGCTGTATCCGTCCTTCTTGGCATGATCGCAATGAAGTCACTTTGACGCCTCGCATGTGCGCAACCGGTGAATTTTCTCCTCCCCCCTCCTACCCCGATCCACCTAACTTGGGAGAGCTTCGGAGATCCACTCATCTAGGAGGCGTCAAAACACTTAATAAATTGTCAATTTACGTTGTCACTGGAGCTACTCGATAACTCTCCTAACTTGTAGAGATGGAACTGCACCCTTGAAGCAAAGGCGAGGGAATTGACGAAAAATTGTGCTCATTCCAGAGTTCAATTGCCCAATTTCGGAAAGAATGTATACAAGTAAGTAAATAAGCCTGATTTCGTTGCATGATACAAACTCTACTCGCCTTTCTCGCCATTTTCAGTGACACTGTGCCAGAAGCAGTAACCGGAAACCCAAGCGAGATTAGAATGCGAAAGTATAACTTCATAAGTGCAGCAATAGATGATTGGCTCATGCCATCAGATCAATATCCCATAGAGGATGATGTCAGTTACAATGAGAGTTTGTACAGTGACAGCAATCTGTACACTTTCGCCAATGTAAGTTACTTATTTGTTCCCGCCCGTCATTTTTGTCCATCTGAACCGGTACAATCGATTTTTAGATGGCCTATGATAAGATATTACGAAGTCGGGTGCAATTATGAAGAGTGCCAAAGAAAAGATGAGATCGAAGCTTCGCTTATTTGCATCTACAACACAGTGTGGGAGCTTATATGCTTAGTTCCTCGGAGAAGTAGCTGATTGTTCACATATTTCACTGCAGAGTTCCTGACCACGCAAGGCTGTACGAAGTAGGCAGCAAGGACCCTGATACTGCGGGCTGCAACAAGGATAGCACCGTCTGTCAACATCTTCGTAAAGCAAATGCCACCTGCGATGACCTTCTCTGCAAATTACCCAATGTGGTTTCAAGTTTCCTCTGATTCCTCGTTTTCTCTCGAGGCTAAGAAATAAATTCTCGCAATAGTTTCTCCATAAATGGTGTGATATCGAGGATTCAACAGAACAATAGGAATCTTCGAACGAATTCGGGAGTATTGTGAATATCAAACTATTCAATACACAGAGCAAAACCTTCACAAAAACCCCGATAACACATCACATAGGAAGTTGTTAATTCAAAATTCGTTCACAAGGCTCAATAAGGATAGAGAAGCCCCTGAGGGTTCTGGTAACCTTTAAAACTCTTTCCAAGGGTTTGGCATACGTTTCAAGAAAAAGCAAAACTACGAAATGCTTCGAGGACTCAAGATTCGTCCCACCGCCATGAGGCAGCTCCTACCTGAAGCTGCGTTTATACTTTGCGGCAGCGTAGCGTAGCGCTTCCAGCGTACGCCAGCGGCAGTGTCGGGGAAAGGATAGATATCGATCTAGCGTTCCCAGCGTCACCAGCGTACGCTAGCGTGCCGCTAGCGCGAGGGCACGGGAAGCATAGCTATCAATCTAGCTTCACCAGCGTTTCTCCAGTTTTCCCAGCGCTTGCAGCGACGGGGCTAGAGGGAGGGGCTAGAGAGTATTGAAGGGAGGAGAGTATTTTGTACTCTCCTACATTCAATACTCTCTAGCCCCTCTCTAGCCCCGTCGCTGCAAGCGCTAGCGGGGCTAGAGAGTATTGAAAGTAGGAGAGTACAAAATACTCTCCTCCCTTCAATACTCTCTAGCCCCTCTCTAGCCCCGTCGCTGCAAGCGCTGGGAAAACGCTGGAGAAACGCTGGTGAAGCTAGATCGATAGCTATGCTTCCCGTGCCCTCGCTACGCCAGCGTGCGCTAGCGGCACGCTAGCGTACGCTGGTGACGCTGGGAACGCTAGATCGATATCTATCCTTTCCCCGACACTGCCGCTGGCGTACGCTGGAAGCGCTAGCGCCAGCGACAAGAATAAACGCAGCCTGATGCACCATTGAGACACACTGCTGCTGTGTCACGATAGGTTCACAGGCGTAAAGTATAGGCAGAGGGCGCATCGCAAGGGTTAAGCACAATATAGCAAAAAAGGTCCGTACTTCTCTCCTAGAAATCATTCATTTTGGTTGCTTTGGAAGCCAGATCTGATATCAGGCATTCGACGGGATGACTCCAGGAGTAAACATATGCTTGCTTGAGCGGGTATGTGACAACAGAATCGTAACTTGCCGCGCTGATATGTCGTCGTGTGCGACATCGCGAAGGCAGATGACGATGATCAGGTAGTCGGCGACGACGGAACGGCAGCTCAGGACCGGGGGGGGGGGGGGGGGGGGGGGGGGGGGGGGGGGGGGGGGGGGGGGGGGGGGGGGGGGGGGGGGGGGGGGGGGGGGGGGGGGGGGGGGGGGGGGGGGGGGGGGGGGGGGGGGGGGGTCGACATGACGTCATGAATGTCTATGATTATGAGGTCTACGTGAAGTCCAGTGCTCCAGTCGACAGGCTAATACGAGTTAAGAAAAGGCTACGCCCATCTACTCGCGCGGCGGGAGTCTGGCAAAGTTCGCATCTCTTCCCTTCTTCCGTCTTGAATAGCCATAGCGACTTGGTATCCTTCCCTTGTAAGGTTCACAGCTTCAGTCATGGAGTTAGACCATGAAACCGCTAACAAGCAACTGATCCTTCATGTTGTTGTGTGGTCTACTAGTCAGTGCGACGTCGTCAACAAAATTCGCCGCACGAGGCACGATGTACAAACGCACCCACCTCGTCCTACATAACATATTCTTTTCTCACCCGATGATGCCCATATGTACTGTCCTCATCATCACGGACTGTGGGGCGTGTCAGCCAGTATGAGTGCTCACACTGTTGAAGCCGTTCTCAGCCTTTTTATTAAAACACGTATGCGACAAAAAATGGTAGAAGACGAGTAATAGAAAGATTAATACAGTAATGTCACTTGCCCGCTTCAACAATTGGTGCAGAACGACTTCGGTACCGCGCCAAAAGAGCCGCACCATCACGCCCCGACAGTCCGTAATGATGAGGATTGTATAGTATCGCTATGAGCTATAAAGCATAAGCGATGGATAGCGTAGGACAAAATGAGTTGTGGTGGCTTAACGTAAGGTTCCACAAGCAGCATGATGTTTCGGCTCCCGTGAAGCGTCGAAGTTTTTGCTTCACTTCTAATTCATAAGTTGACTTTCTAATTCACAATTTTTTCATAATTTCGAATTGCTTACGCATCAACACCTGGCCATCACTCAATTTACCCTCCTCGGGTGTTTTTCGTGTCTGAGTCTTTCGCCATTTAATTTTTCGTTTTTCATAGGACCGCAAAAGAACACATCCAGAAAATGTGTGAGCGAAGTAAAGTCGGCCAGAATATTTTGAACAGTGACCTCGCAGCCTGTAAAAGTGCTGGAGATTTCGGAAACTCCACCGCCGCCCTCGGCAGTACTGCACCACGCTAGAAGCCTTCAGGTGCGGCTTCCTCAATGATGTCGGTGTCACGGAAGGACGACCATGAGTCTGCAGTGAGGTAATCCGACGCGCAGTATACCTCATCTGTAGCTATGCTGATGTGTCGAAGTAAACCACGTTTGCAATCTCAACATTGCTGGAACAGCCTTTCAGTCATCATTCCTCGCCAGTGGTCCCTGTTTGGGGACACTGTTGATCATATTGCGATGTAGATTTGATCTTGTGTTTGTACTAGGTCTGCCTGGTTTGACTCGATCTTTTGACCAGGCAGAGAGGAGTATATATACGGGTTGTTTTCTATGTTGATATACTACAGTCTTCCAATAAATATTCGCTTGCTGCCTTATTGTCAAGGACACAACAACTGGCGATCAGGACAAGGACTTCGAGGACCACACCGCCGCCACAATGATGTCAGAAGAAGCGCCACTCAAGGATCTAGTGCAGATGATGGCCACCCAGCAGAAGCTCCTCATCGACCTGCTTCAGAAGATGTTACAACCACGCCGCAAGAATCTATCTTCGACCGAATGACAAGGAGGATCGACAAGTTCTCGTACGACGCCGATCAAGACGACTGCTTCAGCATGTGGTTCAGCAGGCACAAGGACATTTTCGAGGTCGACTGCCAGGGAATGGAAGAGAAGATGAGGACACGTCTCCTCATCTCTGCACTTGACGCTGCAAGCCACACACGCTTCGTGCGCCATATTCTTCCCAAGGAGCCCGGAGAGCTTAATTGGACGGAAACGCTGGATGCTCTGAAGACGCTGTTCGGCACCAAGAAGAGCCTCTTCCGCCGCCGCTTCGAATGTTTTCGCATGAACTTCTCGCCGAACGAAGACATCGATAACTTCGTGAATTCGCTGAAGGCCCGCGCTATGGAAGCCAATTTCAAGGAAATCAGGCAAGAGACTCTGGAATGCCTGGCTCTGGTTTTTGCCTTCCAAGCTCCAGAGCTCGCCGACTACCGCGTCCGCTTCCTGCGCAAGCTTGACGAAGACGACAAGACCACTATCGACGATTTGGCCAAGGAATACCATGCCTGGAAATCGGTCAAGGATGACTCCAGAATCGTCGAAGCTGTCAATTCACAAGAAATCCATGCCGTCCAGAAGAGGAAGAAGCATCGTCCATCCCGCCCATCCAAATCATTGCTGCCGCCATCACCGTGTCCCATCTGCCAGCAACTACATTGGAAGAAAGACTGCCCAGAAAACCGGAAAGCTACCAGTGCCACCCAGGAGTCAAGGACTGCACCACGACGTCGAAACAAGCAGTCATCACCGCGCACCTGGTACCAACGCGTCATCGGCCGTCCAGGAGATGTCCAAAAGTACCTGGAAGTCCACATCAACGGACATCCCACCCGCCTCCAGTTGGACACCGGCGCCGACGTCACCATCATTTCTCGTCCAACTTGGATGCAGCTCGGAAGCCCTCACCTACAGAAGACCTCCGACGTCTTCAAAGGAGCCAATGGATCCCCACTACCAATTCACGGAAGCTTCGAAGCCGCTTTCGTGGTCATGGACAATCGAGGGAAGGCTCATCCCGGACATGGCACCTGCTATGTCTCCGACGACAACGACCTTCTCGGCATCACGTGGATCGAGCAGATTCCAGACTTCGACCACGTTTTGAGGAGATTCAACGTGCAGAAGGTTCAAACACTGAACAACGAGGCCCTCCGAGACCAAACGATCGCCAAGCTGAAGCACCAATTCATGGATGTCTTCGAGCCCGGACTTGGATACTGCACCAAGACCAAGGCGACACTCTACCTCAAGCCCGATGCTCGCCCAGTCTTCATCAAGAAGAGACCGGTTCCCTACGCCTCCATACCGCTCGTCGACGCCGAGATCGACCGTCTCATGGCACAGACGTCATCTCCGCCGTCGATCACTCTCGATGGGCTGCGCCAATCGTCGTTGTGAGAAAGGCCAATGGTACCATTCGACTTTGCGCCGATTTCTCGACGGGACTCAACGACGCATTGCTGTTGCATAGGCATCCACTACCCACCGCGGAGGATGTTTCACAAAGCTCAATGGCGGAACCGTCTTTTCACAAATCGACTTCGCCGACGCTTATCTACAGGTCGAAGTCGATGACGACTCCAGAGAGCTCCTCACCATCAACACACACAGAGGACTCTACAGATACAATCGTCTACCGTTTGGAGTCAAGTCAGCTCCTGGCATCTTCCAGCAGATCATCGACTCCATGATCGCTGGACTCAACGGCGTTGCTGCCTACCTCGACGACGTCATCGTCACCGGCCGCACTCTCTCCGAGCACAACGCCAATCTGGAAGCCCTATTTTCAAGGATATCCGACTACGGCTTCCGCGTCCGCATCGACAAGTGCCACTTCGTGATGACACAGCTCACCTATCTCGGAAACGTCATCACTGCTGCCGGACGCCGACCCGATCCAAAGAAGATCGACGCTATCTCCAAGATGCCAACCCCGAAGGATACCGCCCAGGTCCGGTCATTCCTCGGACTCACATCAATCACTACGGAGCATTCGTTCAAGAGATGCGCCAGCTCCGCGCACCGCTCGACGCATTACTCAAGAAGGAAGCTCCGTTCAACTGGAACTCCGAATGCGAAGCCGCTTTCGAACGCGCCAAGGAAGTGCTCGCTTCGGACCTGCTCCTAGCTCACTACGACCCCAAGTTGCCCATCATCGTCGCGGCCGACGCTTCAGACTATGGGATTGGAGCAGTTATTTCTCATCGCTATCAAGACGGAAACAGAGAAAGCGGTTTACCACGCAGATCGCCTCTCTCACCACGGTGCAGAAGGAAATTACTGGCCAAGTGGAAAAAAGAAGGTCTGGCGCTCGTATACGCCGTCCGGAAATTCCATCGCTATATCTACGGGCGCCGCTTCACCTTGCTAACGGACCACAAGCCCCTTCTGGCAATATTCGGATCAAAGAAGGGAGTTCCGGCCTACTCCGCGAACCGACTGCAACGATGGAGACTTACAATGCTCGCTTACGATTTCGACATCGAGTACCGAAACACTGCTAGCTTCGGACAAGCCGACGCACTGTCTCGTCTCATCGCCATGCAATCGCCACCAGAAGAAGACGTTATCATTGCCAGTATCACCAAAGACGTGAACGCCATCTTCGCCGAGAACGTGAGCCGCTTACCAGTCACTGCCAAGGAGGTTGCCCACGCAACAGCTGCAGACGACTGTCTCCGTCAAGTCATGGACCATATCGCCCACAACAGCTGGCCGAAGAGACCATCGCCAACAGTTGCGAGATACGCCCATCTACGCAACGAACTCTCGGCACAACAAGGATGCCTGCTCTTCGGAAGCCGCATCGTCATACCGCCATCACTCCAGCCGTCTGTCCTGAAAATGCTACACGAGGGACATCCAGGAGTTAACCGAATGAAAGCCCTCGCTCGTCAATCATGTTCTTCTGGACGGGAAGATCAACGAGGATTATGGGAGAACTCGGTACCGCGCCTGCCCAACGATTGCCAAGAAGCAGCCAAGTCGCCAGTCAAGAATACGCTCTGTTCTTGGCCTCGTTCGGATGCGCCATGGAGCCGTATCCACATCGACTTTGCCGGCCCAATCGACGGAATGTCGTTACCTGGTGATCGTCGACGCATTCTCCAAATGGCCCGAAGTCATCTCAATGACTTCTACCACCAGCACAGCCACACTGAAGGAACTCCGTCGCTTGTTCGCTCAATTCGGATTCCCTCGCATCATCGTCTCAGATAATGGAACTCAGTTCACCGCAGCCGAGTTCCAGGATTTTTGCAAGAAGAAAGGAATCGAGCATATCCGGTCGCCGCCCTTCCACCCCCAGTCCAATGGTCAAGCTGAGCGCTTCGTGGACACATTTAGCCGCACCGCTTGAGGAAGTGAGAAGCCAGCGACGCGACGAACCGGCCGCAGACATTCCCTCTTTCACATTACACGGGAATACGCCTGCCACCGCTTCTCCAAACGGAAGCGTGTCCGCCAAAAACTGTCCTCGGGAAGACCGCCTTCGCAACAAGCTGGATCTGCTGAAGCCGGACAACAAGGAAGAACCTGTTGCGGACACGAAAATGGAAAAGCAGTTCAACCGTCAATATGGAGCCAAACACAGGATTCAACTGGAGATAAGGTCTACGCTCGTGACTACAGATCCGGACAATCCAGATGGACTCAAGGACGGATCCTATGCCGACGTGGACGCACCGTGTACGACGTTCAAGTCAATGGATTCATATGGAGACGCCACGCCAACCAGCTAATTCCACGTGCATCGACGGAAGCTACACAAGAGCTGATGAGCGCCTTCGACTTACCATTCAACGCCACATCGCCTTCATCTTCAACGACGACTTCGACAACATCCCAGTCTTCGATGGTTGCTGCTGCTCCAACAACAACAACAACAACAACAACAACGACTACAGTGCCTCCAGCCGCTGCAAGACGACGACCAAGCCGCACTCGTCGCCCTCCAGATTTTCTTCAGATTGACCCGTACGCTAAATCGTACGGCAGCCGTCAATCTTAGGGGGGAGGTGTTGGGGACACTGTGATCTATTACATGTAGGTATTTGATCTTGTGTTGTACTAGGTCTGCCTGGTTTGACTCGATCTTTTGACCAGGCAGAGGAGTATATATACGGGTTGTTTTCTATGTTGATATACTACTGTCTTCCAATAAATATTCTACTGCTGCCTTATTGTCAAGGACACAACAGTTCCAATCAGATTCAATAGGGATGCACTTCAAGCTTCTTCACTTTTCCTGTTTTTCAACTCTACCTGGGACAGTCGCGCATTATAGCGGCAACCTTGCGACAATTTTTCTCCTCCCGAGTTGCAGCATCGATTCGGCGATCCGAATGCTGCCGGGACTATCAAAACCACCTTTGATGGAGAGGGGATGCGGAAGTGCCATTATAACTAAATGACACTGCGGCAGGTATCAATTTGATCTGAAACGAGTTGTAGCTACGTTGCCATGTAGTAGTGGGGTGTGTGGGAAAATTTGGACCGAACCATCCTACTCTTGAACGTATGAACGAGAGCCTTACTACTGAGCCATCACAACTCGTTTTGTGCTGCGCGATCCACCGCTTACGCCTCTCCACCAACCCTCCGCCGCACTGTACTGTTACAAACTTTACCTGCACTTAAGCCACTTCTGAAATGCAGTAGTAATGGAAAAGGTGCGATGGCTCTCGATGCGGGTAATGGGAAATTCGCGGTCATCTACTGAGCAATTCATATTGCGCTGTTAGGCCGGATGTACTTTCCATCTATACCTATAGATCAATCATCGGTATTGGGCGTTATGCCAAAACGACCCTCCCACCTCTCCCACCCACCTCCATTCCCTCGCATCTGGCCTCCCCCTTTCCTTTTTTACTCCACTTGCCGGTACGAATAGCAAGCGTGTATTCAGGAGTGCAGAATCCGCTAGGTTACTCTAACATTAAAGGCACAGTTCGCGACCGCAAATTGCGGGAAACGGAACTCAAATAGGCACAAAAAAGTGCTAAGTATCTGATTAGCGGAGAAAAGCAGCAGTAAAAGCAGTCCAAAGTTATAGAGAAAGATAACATAGTGGCTACTAGCTAGTAGCTAGCAGCCGGTGAGGGTCGGCATGGGCCTAAGGGGTGTCCATGGGCCTAATTAGTCAGCTTCTAGCGGAGTTCTTGCCGTTTTTCACATTTTGAAAGTAGCGCAGCCTCAAAAATCGCCTTCCGGATCGTCCGACACATTTGAGAGGTCATAGCCTTATTTTATCGCGGAATGTGCCTTTAAGACTCATTCAGCTACAGTGCAATATGAGCAGCCTCAGTGAATGAACAAGTTTCCATTATGAAGCGCGCCTGCTGGAGCCAGGCCAGTCCGGCGAAGCCGGGAGGAGAGCACGATGTTAGCTGGGCGATCCGACTGGTTCGAATTGCTAGCCATAAATTGCACTCTATCCGGCTCCCAATCGTGCAAGCGATATTTACGGACGCGAGGAATGCAAGAGGTTGGACGCCTGAGGAAAATCAAACCACTAACCCTACCATTGCTGTTCAACGACAGTGTTCCACGCTATTCCCCCAGGCCAGGCGAAACCCCATTTGCGACAACTTTTTCAGAGCGACGCATGGTTTTATGAAGACCGCCTCCCTTTCCCATAGTCCCTCTAAAAGGAGCCCGGGTTCAGCAAGTGGCCAAAGTTGCAAGTTATTTAGAGCACACAGAAGCTCAAACGGAAGCGGCCATAGAATCCATCGTCGCTCTTTTTATGGCATTCCTGGTACCTCTTAGCAAAAATAAAGCCCGCTATTGTGGTTCATTTGCAAGGCCCTACAGAATGCAAAACGCCATTTTGAAAAAGAGGGCACGTTCTGAATGGCTTCCCTCGTTAGGGCTAGGGGGGGGGGGAAGGAGCACTGCGTGGGTGAGAGAGGCACTGCTTCGAGAAAAATAGATCGGCTTTTATGAGGAGTGGTTCACTTATCTCGAAGTTTTCCGCACCGTGCCCTATCTTCCCTAATCCAAACCTTTTTAGCAGATACTGCGAGCTGACAAGAAACGATTTCGTCGTCGCCACACAAGCTCTTTATATCCAGTGATTCCTGATTTGTAGAGCTGCACCGTCCCCAGGGTGATTCGTTTTTCTTCTCGATCTTGGTACTCATTCTTGTCAGGATCGGTTCTGATCGCAACTCACCGATATCTTCCCACAAAAACTAAACGTGACATTCGTCATAATTGTATCGGCCCCCAATAGAAGCGCATACCATGTCGTCTATCCCCCAAGCCGACCGTGGCAAGGTGACGGGTAGAGTGCTAGGTCCACTCGGTAAAGAGCATTCAGAACACAAAAGGCTGAGAGACCTACTTTATCCATTCAGAAAGCTGTGAGTAGCTGAGCATCACAGCAATGATTTTGAAATCGTATGCCAAGTCCTGGTGTTCACAAAGGAGACGGTGCTTGAACGACTTTAGTGGCGTTCTTCAGTAAGTCCAAAGCTGCATAACCGGAAGTTGAAATTGTTCAACAGATCTGAAAATCGAAAAATCCAGTGGAACTCAACATTTGGAAAGCCAGAAGAGCTTGACCAGTGAAATTTTGATGACAAAATGTGACTTTTCAAAGGATGCAAATGAACTGTGATCGTAGCATAATAAAATGAATTCGCGTCGCGTAATAAGCAGCTAAAGTGCAGATATCAAACGTGGCTCGTTCAGATCGAAAGTCAACTGTGGCGTGGACCGCTATACAAAGGAAAGCAACACGGCAGAAAGAAAAAAGGTTTCTTTGTTATCCGAGATAAGCTGAACAGTTTCTCTATGGAAACGCTCATTCACTACGGTATTCGAACTTTCGAGCAGTATTAGCTTGGTCGATTTGCCAGTCGAACACAAATATGCGTACGATACGTACATGCAACATAGGCTATCTGGTTTCTGATCGCTGGATACAGAGATTTCCCAAAACCACAAATTCGTTTTTCATGAGAATATAGTACCTCGGAAATCATAAGAGGAAACCTAAAAAAGGCAAAAAGGGACTCCGGGATCGATTTTCTTTTTACGGTACCGTAAGACCATGCTTTCCGCGATTATGGTGCATTCGCTTCACCCACCCACTTC